>VZRU01012615.1:45079-76140 GCA_013398155.1 Pedionomus torquatus | reverse complement strand
TTAATTTTTTTTTTTTGAAAGTTTCAAGCCCATTCAGGGCTCCTAGAAAAGTTTCAGCAATGATCAAAATTAATTGGAAAGGGCCTCGCTTGCCTTCCCTAGGACTGTGAGGAGCAACCTTCCAGGCTTTGCTGCCTGCATGGCAGAGAAGCCACTGTGAAGTCAGGAGGAACTCTTCAAGGTGTCAGGCACAGAGGCCTCTGCCCCATCCTGATACCATCCGGCCACATCTCCTTATGCAGAATTGGATGCCATTCTAAAACATGGACCAAAAAGAAATGGCTGAGAGAATTTTAGGTCAGGTAGTTTGCCAGACCCCCATGGGTTGATATAGACAGCCTTGTTTTCCAGGGTATATATAAAAAAATAATCTGGTTTAACAATTTTAAAACAATGAAAGACTTTAGAAAACCTTGTTAGATTTGTGCCCAATGAGAGCTCCCTGCCGTGCCCATTGTCATATTCTCTGTAAAAAGAAGACAAAATTTTTTTCTAATTGAAAAACTGACATTTATTTGTTTTGTCATAGAACATGCAGTCAAAATACTCCAATTTTTCCCTGTAAATGAGATTTTCCTAGAATTATATTGGAGGGCACTAAAACTTCAGTCAAGGAAAAAAAAAAGTAAAATAAGAAAAGAGTGGAAGCATCAGTTTTAAGATTAGGTATTATTATATATTGTGTAACAAATAGTCACACATAAAACTTCTGGTTTCAGTGAAAGCCTTGTCAAGATTAAACAAGTTTGACATACTGGAGCAAGCAGTCCCTGGCTCAGAGAAATGATGGTTTCCTCTTAGAACTGAAAACATGGAGAAAACACAATGCCAAGGTATTGAAAGAGAAGGATACGTGTGATCGAGCTTTGCTATTTGTGAGACCCACTAAAACATTATTTCATCATCCAATACCTTCAGTTACTTCAGAAAGCCAGATATATATTAATGCAGAAGCACTGACTACATGATGAGTGATGGAACTAATAAAGTATCAATTTATCTCATACTTGTGACCTCCTCACAAACCTTTTGCTCATGGATCCCTTTCCACAGGACTCAGTCTAGAGCTTCAGGCCCTCTGGTGCCTTTGGGTTTTTTTGTTTGTTGTTTTTTCTTTCTTTTTTAAATTTTTTATTCCAACCAACCACAATAAAATCTCCTCCTTCTTCCTGCAAGGCAAAGTTTGCTCCAAAGGCAAGATTCGGTTCTGCAGCACATGAAAGATTTTCTGCATTAGACATATCACACCTTTCAAATATATTAGAGTCACTGGAACTTTGCAATGGGAACTTTGCCTCGCTTTGTGGGAGACATTTCATTTTTCACAGTGGGATCCAACATCTAATTCTGGAGTTATAAATAACAGACTTCTTATTTGTTATAATATGAAGATTTGAATATGACTGTGGTCTTTAAGTTGTTCTTTAGTAAATGGGGTGAGAGCGTGCACAGTGCATGACTCAGAGCACTGAATAATAAATTAACATGTCAAAGAAATATCCAAAGAGGATGGGAAGAACACCTGTCCCCATTTTAATAGTCTCTGAAACCGAATCTAAAAGTGATGCTTTGTGGTCCAGAACCCAAACAGGAAAATAAGTTTCCTCAAGGCTTTCTGATGTCTTTGCTTCAACCCCCAAATTTAAAAGGCATTGAGGTTCAAAGAGAAAGGGAATATTTTTCTAGCTTAAGTTTGTTTCCTGAACCAAGGAAGAGCTGAAAGGCTGTCAGAGGTATTCTGCAGTTGCTGCCTGCATCTCATTTCAGCTTCTGATGCTCTAGGTCAAGAAAAGAACTGAATTTGGAAAGCAAGGTTTAAAAATAGCAAAGGAATCATTACTAGTTTGGCAGACATTAACGTGATCAAATCTTCCAGTACCTCTGATTATGATGGATTCCATGTATATGCAGCCACAACTAAATTCTACATCCAAGAAACAGAATATTTGCATGGCTTTAATTCCAGAGCAAATTTATTTCAGATGATGAAGCTGAGTTGATGGCACCAAGAATTATCATCAGAGTTCACAAACTTTGTCAACGTATGTATGGAAGAATTTGAAAATTGTTCTTTCTCTTGTGTGTGTCAGGATTTAATTTTGTCACTGGATTTCATGGCAGAGCAGAAATGTACACCAACTGTTCAGGCATCTAAGGAGTTTGTTGCTCCATGCCAGCCTGTTACAGAAGACTGTATAACCAAGGCTTCAAACGATATTTCCATTGGCAGGAAAAGGTGGGCAACCTTCCCAGGTAAATCAAATTTTTCATTCTCAATGGTGGAATAGTTTTCACTGCAGTCAAATGAAGCCAGTTCCTTGATCAATATGTGATGCAACAAGAATGTCTTGGGACACCTAACTACAGAAGTAAAACCGAGGCCAGTGCACCAGAAATGAAGGACACGATGCTAGCATGGACAGCATCCACCTCTCTTCCACTGTGGGTTAGTCCTACAGAGAGAGGATTTGAGAATTGTATGGGATCTATAGGGTACCTTTAGCTGGTGAACTTAATGTCAACAACAAGGATCTTGACTGAGCTGCTGCTGTCAACATCTAGTTCTGAGAAGCCTGCTTACATATATATTTTAGGAGCATCCAGTAGCCTAAATAATTTTCAGTTTGCCAGGATGGAAGCACAACCATTTCACAACATTTCACAATGAATTCAGGGTCCCCTAGCAGTGAGGTGTAAGCTGAATTTTGGAACCCCAGGGATGAACCCGAACAACATTCCTGAGAAGATGAATGAGACAGCCCTGCTGAGCTGGGCTTTCTGATCCTGCTACTGGGAGACAAAAATGGTGAACTGCTTTTCAGAGTTTTCATGTTATATATGGGCAACCACTGGATCCATACCAAAATGTCCTTCACAGCAGGAGCAGGAAGAACCACAGAGGAGAAGCTGTGTAGCTCAAACTTTTTAAACTGCTGATGCCTGCCCATTCTGGCAAAGAAAAAATTGTAAGCAAATCCATCTACTCCTTTCACATCCATTTTGCAACCTGGACAAGACTTCTACCCTAGGCTGCAAGATGAAGCAGGCTCTGGACCATCTTAGAGACCACCTGAAGACCATCGGGAGAAAAGGAGGCTGGGGGGAGATGTTATCACTCTCTACAGCCACCTGAAAAGAGATTATATCAAGGTGGGGGTTGATCTCCTAAGTAACAGGTGATAGGGTGAGATTAAATGGCCTCAAGTTTCACTGAGGGAGGTTTAGATTGGATATTAAGAAAAATTTCTTCACCAAAAGTGTTATCAAGCATTGGAACAGGCTACCCAGAGAAGTGGTTGAGTCACTATGCCTGGAAGTATTTAAAAGTCATGCAGATGTAATGCTGAGGGTCATGATTTAGTGGTAGACTTAGCAGTGTTGGGTTAAATGGTTGTACTTGATGATGTTGAAGGGCTCTTCTAACCATAATGATTGATTCTATGATTTTGTTCTCAGTCCCCTAGTTCTGTGGAAACCCTTCAGCAGTGATGATGGTCCATGAGCTTTTACATACAGTCAGGTGAGCTATTTCTGTGGACACTACAGTCCCCTAGTAGTTACAGATTTGTCAAACTCCAGAGCTCATGTTGCGTATCTGCTGATGGGACCTCGTCAGCCAAAGAGCAAACATGCCTTAGAAATATTTGTTAGCTCTTAGTATTCTTCTCAAAACAGACCTTGGAGAAAAACTTACAGATGGCTTCCTTGTTCACATGGACCCTCAGATGTAGAATCCAAAAATTATCATTTATATTCTCCTTTTCTGCACCTACGGGAGACACTAGGCCAGGTCATGAGCAGTGGTGTGCTGCCAGTGGTGATCTGTACATCTTCCTACTTGATATAACAGAGGGAAACAGAGACATTTTTGTGAAAGTACCTAGGCCTTACCCATAGACTTTTCTTCAAAGGCATCTGCACTCTGACTGCCAAAGCAGTCTATTGTTTTGTGGTTCTGTTAGATGTGTCCTTGCTCCAGGAAAACTTGACAGCAACCATAGCAAAAAATGCAAGTGAATATCAAGTATATGCTGTAATGCATATTTCATCAGAGCTCAGCAGCCCTTTCTCTGCCTCAAAATAAATACTCTTCTTTCACTGTGACTCTCAAAATACAAACATGACACAAAGCCTTTCCAAAAAAACAATAGTCAAAACTGGAAGTCCATCTTCTCAGGAGTGCTGTTACTTCAGTGCCCTGTTATTTCACTGGAAGTCCCAAGTTATATCAACAGTTAATAGGGAAACTGCTACTTTAAACATCTAGGTTCGTTTCTCTGAATACTGAGAATACTCAGCTTTTTCTCCAATTAATGTAGTGAATACCCGCTTTCTGTTCTTATTTAAGATGTCAAAGTGTCAGATTGTTTCTTTACAGTTCAAACAGGAGACATGTGTTTACAAAAAATAAAATAGAATAGTTCAGTCACAGCTGCAGTTAATCATTTCAGAAATGATACAACAAGATAGAAATACTATTGTATTATGGTATAACATGACATAATTATGACAGGCCTTGACATACACTGGGCGTGATTGTCTGTCATGCAACAGTGCTGCTGAACCTTCACGAAATCAGCCTTAATGCAAGCAATGCAAAATATGATTTAAGCTGGACAAATTCAGGCAGAGCGAACGAGTGATGCGTTTTAATAGTGAGAGGAATTGACCTTTGCCGAGAGGATTTTGATGGATATTCTATCTCAGGCCAATTTAGATGACACTTTTAAATTTTTATTTTATTTTTTTTTTTCTAAAAGGAGAGAGTTAAAGCAGAGAGATATTCAGTGCTATCCAAACTAGATGAATAGCAGCAACCTTTTCTAATTGACAGAAAATCTACTGTTAATGCTTCTACCATAGAACTGTCAAGCATATTTCTTAAAGGAAGATAGTTTTTAGCGATCCTCCTTTAGAATAATTAACCATTGTTTTACAGCTTCTGTCTGCCTGTGATTTAAAGAGTCCTGATTTTCAGGAGGGGATGATGCAGTCATGACATCTCATCAAAGTTTAACTGTCTAATTATTAAATGTGTTGTCTTCTCTAACTGTTTTTGTGCCTAACAAATTAATCTATGAGATGTAAACAGCATGGGAACTGTAGAGGGCCATTTAACAAGCTGCTTTTAAAACTAGATGGCCTCCTAAAAGTGGATTTTAATTAGCTGACTGGCTTTGCATTGATAAACTCTCCATTCCATAATTATATCTCATGAGCTTTCTCAAATAAAATTAATTAAAAATAACACTTTGACTAATTTTATTCAAGCTTGGCCGGCAGAAGTAGTTCCAGTGCTGTGATGTTAGAGCATGAACAATCCTACAGGTAGAGTCTTTTTCTCCTTCCTAGTTAATTTAGAAACTCTCAGGCTAAGTGCATTTTCCAATTCTATGGTATTGGAGGGAAAGGATAAGGCTTTATAGCCAAAGGGGCTATAAGTCAGAGTTATTTGAAGGATTAATATGCCAGAGGCCATCATCTTTCAATATTGCAAAATGAGTTAATGGCTTTCATTGCAGAGAGTAGAAAAACCACAAGAGATCCTGCTAAATTTTGACCTTCTGTCTATCATTGGGCACTGTGTTACCCAATATCATTCCCCAGATTTGTGTTAGTCAAAGCATTTAAATTTCAGGGTTTGTCAGCTGTGTGTCATTGGCAGAGAATAAGAGAAGCCAAGGTGTGACCAAAACCTAAGGCTGCAAAGCATGGAAATCAGTTGGATGTGCTTTTTCCACTTCATATTTGAAGATACTTTGCACCCTAATTGCAGCCCCACAGTGAACCCACAAAATCCAGATCTTTGCCGGTCAGACCTAAGTGGAAAATTATTTCCTGATTCCAGTAGGTGCTCTGACTCTGAAAGAACATGAAATACCTTTGCTACCTTTGAGCACTGAGCAACATCATCGCTGATATCCCCGAGGAAGGCTGAGAAAAAATCAATCAGCCAACCCCAAATATATCTGGTTAATGGTGTACTCTGGAAAAAACACATTCCTTGAGCCCTTCAGGCAATTGAGACACGACACAGAATTGTTGTGTTTCTTAATGAAGGCACTTTGAACATGTCAGAAGCATTTTATCCCTTTAGCAGAAGGCAAGTTTGTCTGTGAAAGAGAAGAGTATACATGTATAGGGTATGAACTACCCTTCCCACCCTTCTCTAAGATCTTCCCAGCTCATTGCAGAGCATCAGTTTGCAACACACTGTAAGTGAACACTGTGTGTACATCCATAGGACCAAGTTTATTTCCAGACAGACAGGAGCTTTGCTTTTTGGAGGTTAGGAAAGAAAAAGGAGAAATGGTCAATACTTGGGGCAGAACAGCAGGCCTGCTTTTCAGAAAGACCTCAATGTAAGGATGATGAGGGCAGGGTCTTAATAGCCCAGACCAGCCTCACCTAGAACTCCCTTCCCCACCTTTTCCCTATGGATCTAACAGACCCATTTAAATTCAGACCTGTGGTTCAATACTTGCTTGAGCTAAGTTGTGGGTATGTTGATCTCCAGTCCTGCCTCTGACCTTGCCTCCTGGATGGACTTTGGACCTATATTGTAGCTTTCTCTCCAACTCTGTCTCCTGCCTTGTCCCATTTGGATCCTGATTGTGCTCCCCAGAAGGGCCGTCTGGTTCATCTCACTGTGTCTGAGATCACAGATCTCCTTTCCAGCACAGAGCACTACCTGGCATGTTCATCTCTCACTAGAGATACTGTCTGCATTGGGGTCAACCTCAACTTCTGGTTTGCCCTCCTTCATGGGGTAGCTGGTCCTTGCTACTTAAGGATGAGTCCACATGAGCATGTTCTTTCAGTGGCCCACATGGCGGGCTGTAACAGCTCCAGTGAAGACTGCAGGCTGAGAAAACTGAAAATACTTCAAATGTGGACTTGCAGAGAAACGGTGTCCAGCTCTGTGGTCCTCAACACAAGACAGGTGTTGATATACCAGAGGAAGAGCTAGAGAGATCCATGAGGATTGTTAAGGGATTAGAGCACCTGATACATGAGAATAAGTTTTGTTCATCAATAAGAAGAGAAGGCTAAGGGCAGATCTTTTTGGTTTTGCCTCCAAAGAGCACAGAGATCACTTAGACATTTTGGACATGCACAGTTGACAGGAGAAGAGACAACATACATGAGCTGCAACAAGAGAAACTCCAGCGAGGAGTCAGGAAAATTTTTCAGCCACGCAGATGGTCAAACATTGGAAGAGGGACCAGAGAGGCTGTGAAATCTTCATCCTTGAAGACAGTTAAACCTCACTACCTAGGGACCTGAGCTACCTGCTCTGATGAGGGGACTGGACCATATGAGTTGCTGCAAAGGTTGTTTCTAACCTATTTTACTCTCTGGCTCCAGTAAAATCCTTTAAAAAATATTTAGCCACAGAAACTGCACAAGCAAACAGCACAAAGGAGCAGCTGATGTCTGAAACCACAACAGAGTGACAGTTCTCCCTATCCTATTTCTTCTCCCTGCCTTTATTAGCAGGGGTTGGTCTCTCAAAGTGGAATTATTTCTCAGGAGCTTATCTGCTCCTTCTGTGCCAAGAACAAAGGAAAAATTTAAAATGAGTGTGATGTGAGCAGGATCATTGCAAAGTAAGATGTTTTTCAAAGTTTCCCAGGAGGTATCACTGGTGTTTTAGATCCATCTGGAATTCAATCATTGTTACTTGCCAGCTGCTTCTGGGACCTTCCAGTTGTTTCTCCTCTTCTGGACACAACATGTAGTGGGAGCAGTTACTGCTGCTGATATAACTCTGAAGGACAGGAACAGAAGCTGGGAATACAGGCAGCTTTTGGAGGGTTTTTTTGCCTTTTGAACTGGACCGGATTTATTTTGCACAGTCTTGGCTGCTTGCAGCTGAGGTTATTGGAAGGTACAACTTCTGAAAGGCCATACAGAATATAGACTCTCTGCTACTCCCAAAATGAGAATCTCTTCACTGCACAATCCTGACAGTTTTATTTAATGTTACAGGCATCACCAAGAGCTCAGCTTTGGAGGACATATATGATAGAATTTACATGAATTAATAGGACCTGTAAAGGTCTGCAGATCTCTCTGCAGAAGAAGTACACTTAATTTACAGAAGGATTAATAAGAACCTATGGACTTTAGGTATTAGGCCTCACTATACAGCAAATTTCTCCACCTCAGTGTAGAACCAGCAAGAACTGAACAAAACCAGTTCTATCCAAGCATTTAAACACCATGAAGTCTTTTTCTGCCTCTTCTGCTGTCTCAGTTTGGATTACTGACAGGCTCTGAATCCCTCACTGTCAACAGTGAAGAGCTACATCTATAACTTACAGCAAGTGCTGAACTTAAGCACTGCATTGGCTCCCCACTGACTACGATCAATTGTATTCTTGAACAGTAGATAGTTTGACTAACACATCACACTCCTACAAAGGTGCCTTACTCCTTCTTAAGTTTCCTGGAAAGTGGTCGGAATAGCATTTCACAGATGTTTGAAGAGTTTTGTGAACACAGTTCGGCTTAGTTGTCTTAGACACCTGCAAGCTTAAGGTAAAAGAGAGAAAAAAGAAATCCAACTTAGAGCAACTGCTTGGGAAACAACTGTTAAGATGCTTGTCCTTGACAGGGTTGGAAAGTTAGGAGCTATAAATTTTTAGAAGAAAAAAATCAATGAACCCCTAAGGTGTGTTTTTCTGGGTGTCTTAGGGCTAGTCCTGCTTTGCACCCCATATTGATGCCTTGGAGGTTCAGCCTTTTAGTATCACACAAATCTGAAAGAAATGTGATAATACTGAACATGACAACATGTTGCTAAAAACAAGCTGCCAGGCAATTTAAAAAAGCTGTCAGACTACCTGTCAATAAATGTGCATTGTGTGGTGAAGTGGATCCCAGCTGCAAATTCTAGGAGATGAGAGGGCATTGAATGCCCCACAAAGTTTCTCTTAAGATCTTCTCGTCTCCCTAAGATGCATGGGCAGGATCTTAGGGCAGCAAGGATGCAAACAGACTGACGGCATCAAAAGAAATGTCTCAGTAACAGTATTGGCCTTTTCGGTTCATATTCAACCAGGCAGCATCTCAAAACTTCTTCTCTGTCAAATAATGAACCAAGACATTAGTAATAGGATAAAGCCTTTTGCCCCCAGGTTCTTGGTCTGAACCTAGACAGGTAACAAAATTTGAGATGGGTGCCTATTAGCTGGTTGTCATTTGACCAAAACAATCAGAATTGAAGCATGTTCAGATCCTGGGGTTCAATTTATGACATTGCTAAATCAAGTATTGGCTTCAGGGAGCTAAGTCAGAGTTTGCCAAAGATATTCATCACGGCGTGATTCAAAACCAAGTTCATATTCCCAAGGTAGTTTGCATATTGCTGGCAGTACCGCTGCATCAAAACAGTGCTGGGTCTGTACAGATTAACAACCCAAATATTTAAATCTGGATAGATTTTTCAGGCTGTGCTTTCTCTTTTACTGCCAGGATTATAATATTATTGCTCTTCATCCCAGCAACCATCGTTAGCTCCATTAGATCTACAGTGATAACAGGCAATGCAACTAGTATTTTTCATACCCACACCAACCATTAACCTCATAGAATTAGGTGAAAAAAAACACTGTATTCACAAAAAAGGAACATATTTATAAGGGTGAGTAACAGAACGGAGCTGGGCAGAACTGAACAATGTCACAGAGGAAATCCTACAAATGTCATCCATCTCCCAGTTAGGTAACAGTACAGAAAACTGGAAGAAGTTTAAACAATATGTTTTTTATATCTTAAACAGGAAAAAAAAGATATACTAACCATAAAGCATTTGAAAATCTCAGTAGTTTCTACATATAAATAAATATGTTCAAAATGTTTTCAGTGAGTTGACAGAATTTGCATCTGATTGATATCAAAAAGCTTCACTTTTCTTTTCTTTACAGTATAAAGAAAAGAAACATCTAACCCAAAGCATATTGGGCCTGTAAGTTTTTGGTGAAGATGTGAGAACCCTGAGATTTGTCTAACTCCTTTGGTATCAAATGGAAAACCATCTGTCCCTGTGTATCAGAGGCATACTTCAGAGGCTACTCCAAGAGCAAGGTCTGGCTTGAGAATGGTTTGATCTGTCCTCACTGAGAGGAAGACACAAACAAGCAAACAAATAGCAGGAAAAGAAATGAATCAAGGAATAAATGCTATAGATAAAAATCTATATAATAAGATAATAAGAATAAAAGAATATGTGCCGATAATAAGTATTTTGAGATATAAAAAAATATCATGCATGAGCCAAGCAGAAATGTTCTGAATCCTGGAATTCCTTCTGGTTTTACTCCTAATTTTTTGTCCCTTAATCTCTCTATTACATTTTTTCCCATTGGTATGAATTCCATTGGTATGGAGAAGAAGCTAATAAGAGGGGGGTTTCTGAAACAGTGCAAATTACATCACGGGATGGACAAGGGCTTGAGGTGACAAGCCACATATTATAGGGACAGACTTGTGGAGCCACATTTCAGCAGACAGGAGGGAGGAGAAACCTCAGAGAGAAATTAGCCAGTCATGGGTATTCCAGGTCGTGGTCATGTGGGAAGCAAATCTACAGAACAAAAATCACTGCAGCTTGAGCTTCTTTAACTTCTGGTCCTATTGAGCTGAATCAGGTTGGTTCCATAATGTTTGAAAGAGAGAAAAAATGGAAATCCAACACCCAAGTGAAGACAGGCACCGTGGAAATTTGGTAATAATGTAGCAGAGAGCTAAAAATAGTAAAGCTGAGACCAGAAAAAAAAAAGTTTGAAATTTGAATTGAAAAAAAATCCAAATGTAAATAGTTCTCAGTGTTAGGAGTTGTATTTTGTGTTATTTTGAAGGAGTGGTGAGGGCTTTTTGGGAGGAGGTGGGAGAGCCAGAAAAAAAGCTGTCTGGGCACTGTTTTTAGCTTGCAAAGACAGATGAGTTACAGAGTACTAGCTGGAACCAGAATTACACCAGAAACAATCACATCAAGCAGAAGGAGTGATCAAGCAGTAGAAGTGCCTCTTGATTTTCTTAATCTTTACTTTTGCCTGCCACCGTTCTCTTCTGTGTGGGTATCAACAAATTGCCTTGTAATGCCTAGTCGGTGGCTAATTAAATTAAAAAGCAATCATTGTTAGGACCTTTTTCTGGAATGAAACTGTCTTAGGGATGGCTGTTGCTGTTGTCATCTCAAGCTGTTCTCCCTGCCTATACTGCCCAAATTTTGAGATTTTGTGGGTTACAGCATAATATTTCAGAAGAAATCATCACATTTTGTAGGAAAAAAAAAAATTAGAAGTGAATTACTGCGTGGATCACCATCAGGCTGGTACAAATAACAAGGGAACTTGATAGCCATCATGAAATAGGGCTTTTCCACCAACCCAGTATTTCCCCTGACCTATTGTCATGATGTCCCTGTATGGATGAGTGATGTCACTTTCAATAATGTACTTTCCACCAGAATTTGAGAGAGTAGGGGGGAAAGAGTGAGTAGGAAAGAGAAATGAGGATTACAGTGCATGGTGTCACCCAGCCGCTACATCACACTGAACAGTCTTGCAGACTTGGTGGGCTTTTTACTTTCTGAAAGCTCCTCTGTGAGCTGATGACTGAACCTCTGTCTAAACACAGCTCATGCCAAATGGTGAAGCGGAGAAGTGACAGCTCAGTATGAAGTCTCAGCGCTCAGATTTTTCATTTTCTATTCAAATCACTGTTTACAAGCTTCCCGAGCAACGGTTCCGGGATGCAAAATCGCATTCAATGTCCTCCCTCTCATTTGGCTTGGCAGAATAAAGGTCATGAGTGAGTCTGTCAGACTGAACACCACGTCTTTTGCTCGCTGTGACAAATAAAGAGCTAGTCTGATGCTGTAGGCTCTGTCACCTCTATCAAATCTCATTTTGTCTTCAGTTTGTTGGCAGTTTCAAATGGTTGCTTTTCAAAAGGTTCTCTCCTGAATATGTGAATTTGGGGCTTTACATCTTTTTCTCGTGAGATGTTGACATGCCGCTTGGAGCATGGACTAATGATTGAATATCCTTTCTTGAGTATATCATGTTTTGCACTAGTCTGGTTTGGAGAGGGCTTTTCACGTATGCAGTTGCTTAAACATACTCAGTTCAACGTGAGCGGTACAATCTAAAATAGGCTGTGGGGTTTTGTTGCCTTTTTTTTTTTTTCCCTCTTTTTCTTTTTCTTTGTAATGTGAAGAATGTGAAATTAAAAGAGTCAGCTTTAACTTTAGTGTTGCAACACAGTCCCTTTTAACTTGCCTCAGTCCCGCGAGTACCCTGTCACCTTAATTTCTGTTTAGAGTAAGACAGGTTTGTAGCACTCTTCTCAGTAATTCATCTCTGAAATAATGTTGACTTGGGGCCTCGTGTCTATCTTGAAGTATAATGGTGTCATTTACTGTTAAAAGTGGCATCAAGAGATCCTTTCTTTTGTCACATTCGCAGCGTCTCCATAGAACCAGGTATTTTGCTAAAGGTTATGAGTCCAGGCCCTGATCCTGCTAGCGATTTCTGCAAATGAAGCATTTTGAACCCGTGGTCTTTTAAAACATGACCCTTATAGGAAAGGGGATGTTGTTTACAGGTGCCTGTGGCTTATGATACCTAATAAAAGCAGCGCTTACCTGGAAAATTGGAATTTTTTCTTTTCTTTTTATTTGTTTTTCCTGTTTCCAGATCATAAGAGGGGGGTAATTTTAATATTATTTTATTTTATTTTATTTTATTTTTATTTATTTTATTTTATTTTATTTTATTTTATTTTATTTTATTTTATTTTATTTTATTTTATTTTATTTTATATTTTTCAACCTAGGTGTTTTAATTTCTGTGCGACTGATACTTCCCTGATCCAATTAACAGCAGTGTTGTCCTCCAAATCACAATGTTACCAACCATATTTCTATTACAAATTTTATTAGAACTCTGTTCTCTAAACCAGGATATTGTGGATGTCAAAAGAAGACTCACGTCTTTATGAAATCTCAGTTTGATAATCTATCTCTTCTTTTAACTGTAACATTTTCCAGATTTAATCTGGGCTACATCCCCCTCACTCCCCAACTAAATTTCTATGCTTTCATGTACAGGTGAATCCAAGATGATGCCCCTTGTTCAGTGGCTCCTCAAAGGTTTTCTTAAGGAAAACCACCATGGGAAATAAGACTAAAAATGTTGGATCTTCACTTTTACCCAGATCGCATGCAGACATTTGCAGTGTTAAAACACATCTTTCTCATTGCTGGTACACAGCTGACAGTTCGCAGTTGCAGCAGGAACATCATTTTATTTCCATGCATCTTTGTCATAATTACTAACATTCAGAATCGGGACTGTCAGACTTTACAAAACCAGCTCTTTACTGTGCATCTTTGTCATTAAATAGTCTCGATATCTCAAATGTCTCAAAGATATCTCAGTGCTGGTGATTCAATGATCTCTTTTTGGGAAAAAGATGGTTAAAAATAAAGTTTTGATTTCTAAAACAGATCTGTCAAGGAAGTGCTGATCCTCATCAGCACAAAGTGCCACCTTTCGTGTAATGGAGGATGAATAGTTTGCATTTAGAGATAGCAAGTGTAATCCCTGCATTCAAACTCCAGAAAGTAAGGGGGAAAGACAACTAAGAACAACTGTTATAGAGACAGACACCCTAGTATTTTTACCTGCAGTCTAAGGGGAGACACTGTGCAATGTTAACACTTACTGCTTTTTACATGTTAGCATTGTTGGTTTGGAAAACACAATTCATGTTACTTCGTATTTTAAAATCTTGTTAAAGTTTCTAATCATATATGCTTTAGATTACTTGTTCCTCAAGTCTGTGATTTTCAGTTTCATTTTTACAGTCTTTATCCATCTTCCATTGAAAAACCTGGTGTCGTTTAACTTCTCTCTCAGAATTTGTATAGAAACTGCATTTTTGCCATCAAGGTTTCTGTCACACAATAAGAGTAGTTGTTTCAGGGTTCCTGGTTGTTTGTTGCATTGAACTAAAGAGGCAGCTTTTTTTTTCCAGGTCTCCCCACCCTATCTTTCAAGGATTTCCTGAGATACGCAAGGACAAGTTTTTTCCTCTTTTTCCTGTGGTCTCGTGCTCTGAAACAGTCCCTGAAAGTTTGGCACAGGGGATACTATCTACCTTGCCCTTCCTTATCAACCTTCCCTTCCAAGGGGAAGGAAATAATGTATGCACTTGAGAAACCTCAGTGTTATTTCTAAACATAATAAAAGAACTTCCCTTTACTTTTGTGTCTGTTTTTTCCATTGGAGAGATGGAATCTGCCTCTTCTAGGTTACATGCAGGTAGGAGGCAATGTCCTTTTTGTTTCTCCTCTTTCTTCTTTGCTGGGTGTTTATCACATCTTCCTTCTTTCCCCAGCTTTTTTCTGGTCTTTCTGTTTATTCAGTTCTTTCCAGGTGATCCTCTTCACCCTAAAATAAAACTAGATAAACGGTGTGGCTACCCTGAGTTTGTATACAACCTTGTGCTTGTTTGCTTTTCCTTCCCTTCCCATCTCTTTTGACAGTTCAGATTGCAATAATTTGAACCACAGCTGTCTCCTCCTCTGCTATAATGGAAATCTGCTCTTGAATAATCATTGTTGGTACTCTAAAATAATGAGGATGTTTATGTGTGCATATGCACAGACACCACCACAGGGAAATAACTTCAGCTTTGTATAACCAGATACAGCTCTGATCATTAAAAAAATTCTTGTACCTATGCAGATCTGTATTTATTTCAGACTATTTTAATTCTAATTTACAATATGGATGCTTCATATCACTGTGTCACTGCAAACATAAATTATTTTCAGGTACCAATTGCTACGCTGCAATTGTTGAACAATAATAGAAATTGCTCAACTACGCTTCCATCATGGGATGAAGTGAGTATAGTGTAAATGGCAAGTGTGGCCATTTATTTTTCTTTATAGCCAAGCTGGCTCACTCATCCTTAGTTTAAGTGATAGTTCAAGCTGTGAAAAAGTGGTTATCACACTTGTCATTTTTATTACATAGGAAATGGTCCCTGTGGTTAATTGGATTTGGAAAATTTGCTGAGCATTCAGGTGAACCTCCATGAATTCTAGTGATACTGTGATAGCTCACAAATCTCTGTCAGCTGTCCACATTCCAACTAAGCCTTCCATTTTCTGGACTTCTGAGCCCAGAATCACAAAAAAACCCAAACAAACCAAAAAACAAACCAAAAACCAAAAACAACCAACAAAACCAACCTCTGCATTTGGACTTGATTACTGTAATATATTTTGTAGAGGGAATGATGAGATATTGTGGGCCATGTCACCAACGCACGGTCATAAAATACAAAATGAGATTGATTTACTTTTCAGATCAACAGATGAAAAATCCTTTAGTTAAGACTCTGTAGCCGAACAGAAGACTTGTAGATGTCTCAGCCATGCATCTAATAATAAGCTTCACTGCCTCAGTTACTGTGGAAGAGTGCTTCTGATTGTGGCCCTTTGCATCCTCTTTGCATTTAGAAAGAAAACCAGAGGGTGAAGGGGTGGGGAAAAAGAAAGAAAGAAAGAAAGAAAGAAAGAAAGAAAGAAAGAAAGAAAGAAAGAAAGAAAGAAAGAAAGAAAGAAAGAAAGAAAGAAAGAAAGAAAGAAAGAAAGAAAGAAAGAAAGAAAGAAAGAAAGAAAGAAAGAAAGAAAGAAAGAAAGAAAAGGAGGAACCACTCAGGAACTTGTTTTTCCAGTTTGTCCTTCTAAGGATTGATTTGAAAACCTTCAGAAGCATTAGGATACTTCCAATTGACTTCAGTGGGGTTTGGATGAAGCCTTCAGGGAACAGTATTTCACAAAACAGCAGACAGGAGTCTTTCTTTTCCTCTCTCTCACAATAATGAAAAGTAGCCCTATCAAATTATAAAAACCTGCTACAACTTCCCCACTATTCTCACTTCAGGAAACTGGGGAAAAGAAGCTGTAGTCTCCTAATGAGGTAAATAAAAACAAAAAGAGCATAGGTAAGTTTAATTATTCTCTCTGTTGCCACATACTTAATTGTTAGTGTATGATTGAGATATATATATCCTATAAAAATTACATCCTCCACAATACAACAGGGATAGTTTAAGCTACCTTAAATCACTCAACCTGCAATACATCTGAAATGTTAATTAAGCAAGTTTTTTATCCTCACCTCTGCTCTGCTGGCTTTAGTGAAAGCTTGTCTGCCAGGGAAAACTCTCTACAGGTACCGCCAATTCTGTTTGAAGTTGGTGATCTGGGTTTGGCTCATAACATTCACAGTAGATTTACCTGAAAGATCAATAAAAGCTTGTTCAAAGCAAGATTGGCTTCATAGAGCCTGGGATTTTATTAATTTATATAAACTTCCTAAAACTTTTGCTATAAAGAAAAAGGGAAAAGCTTGAAAATATTCACATTGTGCAGCAGGGTAATGAAAATGGTACAGCAAAGTTCAGGAATTAGTCTCTCTTTTTCCAAAAAAACCCACCTCAAAATAGTGCACATGTCAAAATGACAGCATGGTATAGATGAGATTTTCAAGTGTAGCTGGAGCTTTCAGATGTTTCCAGTTGTAACATCTCCACAGGTTCTCATTTTCAGGGGAATGTAAGCACCCTGTCTTGGAAACATGTCTTTAAAGTGTTTCATACAGAGCACCCCAAAATACTCCTCACAGTGTCTCCCCTTGAATTTTTTTATTGTGGCAAGTCCTTGACTGAAACCTGTGTTTTCTGTCATTGATGTCATGAGATAGATCATTGTAACAGAAGAAACCTGAAGGCAACGTTCATTCCTTACCGCTAAATGAAATAGTACCCCTCAGTGCGGCACATGCTGATTTCTTTTTTTTTTTTCCTCTCATGGTGTATAGTTTAGTAGAATATAAAATCAGAATTTAAAAACCAATCAAGCAGCCAGCTAGACTTTGATCTTTAAAATGCTGGAATTATCTTTAATCAGAGGAGATTTATAAGAAGTAGTTGAATTAAAGGTGGAATTACCGCCTGGCTTTGTTCGTTTAAGTTTCTCTGCTCTTCCCACTAACAAAAATTTTGTCTCAAATATCTCCTATATTCTTTGAGAGGGATTTGTAATAGGCAGTCTTCAACTTCAGAATTGGGTTAATCTTGCAGATCTTTAGTGGCAGCACTATAAGTAGATCTGTGAGCTTGGAGACCCTTATCAGCCAAAGAGTATTTGAAGCTCTGGGAATGTGTGATCCCAAGCCCACAATGAACTGCCTCAAAGAGCAGGAGAAAACAGGGTAAGTCTGGATGGAGAAATCCTTGTTTTTCATGTATGCTCCTAGGGAAAAGTGGGCTATTTTCTTTTGAAATCCTTCTTTAAGTTTACTTATTTGTTCTCACAGATTTAATGATTTCTTGTAATGGACGAGGGTTTGGGTTTTTCCATTGGAATAAATGGGAATATATGTTGAAATGATTAAATTAAAAGAAAATGGGTCTGTCAAAGCCCATGGACTCATGCAATACCAGACCCTTCAGCTATAGCTGAGCTCTCTGTCACCAGCTCAGGTTTGTCACTTCAGAAACAAGGTATTTGGTGAGAAAGAAGTTCCTTCTATCAATAAAGCAAGAAAACCCTATTTTTTGTGTGGCTAGCTTCATTACCAAGTATGGTCAGAAATGTTCTGATGTCCCTTGTCAGATTTTGAACTAATAAAGTTTCCCATCTCCCATCTGACAAATGTAATAAAACGTAACCAAAACCACCACAAAGATCTCAAAATGAAGGAGTGACACATGTAAAGAGAGACTCCCTACCCCTGCTCCTTCTCAAGGGTTTTGCAGAGCGATACCAATAGACAGTGCTCCTTCATTCCCCACACTCTTATCAGTTTAATATTTTTCATTGTGGTATTTGCTGGCATCGTTGACATACCACTCTCTAGTCTCTGAGTTCAAACCTAACAGAAATAAAAGGTTGGAAGTCATGTTTTCCTCATTTTTATTGACATGAAAGGCCAGTAAAGACACAGTGGAGTTGCCTGCTTGGTTGAGTAGCTGGAGGGCTATCTTCTGTGCACTTCATTGTCCTTATAGATTCTGCCTTGTGTCACCTTCCTCCCATTCCACCCCAAAAGCCAAAAAAAGTAAGTGGCTGTGTGGGGTGAAGCTATACAAAGGAAAACTGCTTTAAGGAAGTTTTCAGGGAAAAAATTAGTCTATGGAGGGAAAAGTGTGATGTGGAGAAAGGAACATTTAGAGAGGAGGTTACTTTATCATTTCCTGGCATATTTTTTTTTGATCTTTTTTGAGTTTCCAAAGAAAGTACCAGGTGTTTGTTCACTTTCCAACCCCTGTGAACCAAGTGTTGAACCGAATCCACTGAACCCTTCACCGACTGAACCCTGCTGGATTCATCCTGCCTTACTTAGTGCACACTATCTGGATGCTTTGGCTTCTTTAGATGATTATGGCTGTAATTCTTTGTGGGGCTTTACTGCACCACACCAAGTTGCAACAAGACCTTAAATGCAAATNAAAGAAGAAAAGAAATAATAATAATTAAAAAAAAAACCAACAAACACCCAAACCCCTTATCTGTGAATAAAGGCTTTTATAAGCAGTCTAGCATAGCATTCTGCCTTAGTGTTCCTCCTGACAGTGTAATGCTGGCAAAATAAGTATTCCCACTGCCCCTTTGCAAGGAAAGGTCTAGCTGAGGCACAGTGAACAGCAGTTTAACATTTCTTGTTTTTCCTTTTATTTATGGGTAACTGGGATTGCTGCTCTTGTAGCTGCAAAGTAGGGCAAAGTAACCCACAGATGCAATTTCCACAAAAAGAGACCCAGGAAAAGCACTCTTAATAGACATCCAAGGAGAAGGGATAGCTAAAGCTCCCTCAAGAAAACATAGAGACACATTATGACTGAGTTCTGATAAAGGTGTAAGTCAGTCAAACTCCTACTTCTGTACAAGAAAAGAAGCAAAATGACTATGAGGTTCCCATGCCTGCACCTTGGGATGAACGGGAATTGTTATAACTTACCTAAATACACTATTTGACTCTTAATATACCTATTCATTGTACAGTGTGCTGAAAGATGGGACTGAGAATAAAAAAATGTCAATAAAGGAAAAGATAGGTGAGGACAAAAGAATGATATTTTTCAGTTCACTGGGTACTTTTGGGGTCAGGAAAGGGGAACAGGCTGGAGGGAACATTTACCAACCACCAACCATGTGATGTGGCAGAGTTCAATTGAGAGGACGTATTCTCTGCACTGAGTTTTATAGTCTCTAGTAAGGGTTGCTGCTGTGGTTCATGTCTAATTCACCTGCCATTATGTTGTCATGTATATGATGCATATTTTTCTGCAGGCTGGCTTGGGAAAGGGGACAAGGAAAAATCGCGTGTCTAATTTCTAAAATTTTGAATTGAAAAAACCCGTAAACAGGGTATTGAATAAGATGTCTGTGGAATAGAATGTATTTCAAGGCTCTTGTATCCACTCTGGGATCTGTGGTTACCCTATCTTCTCTCCCAAACACGCCTTTTCTACATATTGTTTAGCTGAGATTCATGTTTCTACAGTGACTTCCCCAGTTCTCTGTACAGAGAAACAGCTTTTTCTGAACTGATCCCTCTGTCCAGTTCTTTCTTCCCCAGCCCTACTTATCTACCAGCCCTTCCCACCAGAAGGAATGAGGAAAGAAGCTTGGGTGTCATCCTGTTATCATCCTGACTTCTCTAAATGTTCCCAGCCATGTTTTTGGTCCTTGTTATCTAGCACCCAGGCAGACAGTGTCTGAACACTGTTCAGGGGTTAACACAATACAGGAACCCTTTCCAAGCAGCAGGTGGGATGCAGCCACTCTGTTTTCAGGAGGAAGAGTATCTAAGCATATGGACACAAGCTGTCTCCTCCCAGCTGGTCTCAAGGACAGAGAACGAGCCCTGGCCTTTTTTTTTTGTTGTTGTTTAGGAACATACAGGAGAGGAGAATTCTAGCGGCAAACAATAACTTGGGGAGCAGATGTGGTTTCTTAGTGTTTAACTCATTGTTATAGTTTCTAATTATGTGTTTACAATAACAATTATGTATGCTTATAGTTGACTGTATTCCTTTCTTAAAATTAAAATAAGTGACTCATTTTATATAGAAAATATTCACTGGGGCATTTTCAGATGCTTCATTATCTGTGATTATGTTTCTTTGGCTGTGCATCATTGTCTTCTTAAATGTATCTTTCTCACAAACATCTTAGACTTTAATCTATTTGTATCTTTTAATCGTACCTATAAGCATCACAAATTATTGCCTAAATATCTGATAGTCTTTTAACCTTTTCTAGTAAAATAATTACTTTCCTAATTTTCACACTTTTGTGTGATCCTGCCACCCTTCTCTAAATCTTCCTGTGCAAGACAACAGTTTACATAAGTAAGACTGCTATGCATAATTGATGTGCTCTCTATTTAATAAATAAGGTATCTGTCATACAGAGGGCAAGATTTCTGGTTGTTAAACTAGCTGGATGAATGGGAAGATTATTTTAAGTTTCTGTCCAGAAGAATAGAAATAATAAATCTGTTCTTGATGAGGAACTGTTTCTTTGGAATGTAAATTCTGATTGAAGATATATCTGAATGATACCTTAGAACTGAATTTTTAAAAACCTGCTATACATCAACCTTCAAAATAGAGAGACTTGATCCACTGTTTGCTTCACAGTAGCAAAGAATGCCAGTGGAAAAAAAAAAAAGAAAAAGAGAAAGTTTTCCTGCTGTTAATGAGACAGAGGTGACTGTAAACAATAGATGCCTTATAGCTATTCTCAAACAGGAATCAAAGCTGTAATTAAATATAAAACACTGTCAATGATAGGCTCTTTAATGTAACATATCTCAGTTGTTTTTCCTCTCTCTATCAAATATCTTAGAAAAAAAGCTGAGAGTGACTGAAAAGAACAAGAGAAGAAAGACTTGTGCTGAAGACTGATTTCTCATTGCTTATGACACACCAGTCCTGTAGCTTCAGTAGCAAATATTCTTGATGAGGAGTTGGAGCAGAGCTAATTGCACCATTTTGGTGGAATCTATCCAACTAAATGGTGCCACATGAACACAGTTTCTTCATAGATGAACATAGGCTTTAGCTGAACCCCAGGTAAAGTCAGATCCAAGCAGCCTTTGCAACCTCTACCTGCTCTTTTCAGATCTTGGGATGTCTTCTCCTTGAGCTCAGAGTATGCAAGGGAAAGAGGAAATAAGTTGGGAACCACAGGTGAAGAGCTGAAGCTTCTTTCCCTTTGTATATTCCAATTGCTTTTTTAATACAAATTTGTGGGTGCTGGATGGATGGCAGCATTCTCCAAAAGCCACAGGTCCAAAGTCTGTTGCTTCATGAACACACAC
This sequence comes from Pedionomus torquatus, assembly GCA_013398155.1. NCBI lineage: Eukaryota > Metazoa > Chordata > Aves > Charadriiformes > Pedionomidae > Pedionomus > Pedionomus torquatus. The sequence goes on along the minus strand of VZRU01012615.1, from coordinate 54,718 downwards.
AAATGAGAACTAAGAGAAAGGAGTACTGGAAGTCAAAGGCAACTCTCACGCAACACCTGTCTGAGCTAATCAAAAGGATCCACAACTTCTGCACAGTCCTTGATCAGCTGCGCGATGCCTCCAGCCAGAATCTAGCCTATGTATGTAAGCAAAGAGGAAGCCCTGAGCAAGAACTAGGAAATAGGCCAGAGGATTTAGTAGAAAGAACCAGTTGTTGCACGATGCAGGTTAATTCTCTGCATAATTTTCTCCTTGCAAATCAAAAGAAAGTACTTCAGGATCTGAGGGATTACCCTGTTATTAGGCTATAAGATAAAGTTAAAATCTACACCACTGAGGTAAGTGTAGATATATAAACACAGTATAACAGATCCATCAGTTCTGGGGTGTTTTAGCAGCTAAACCCAAGGTATTTCAATACATAACAGAAACAATCTTTCATCTATATTAGAAGAGGAAACAGAAGGGAAAAAAATATCTATTCCCAGAACAACTCTACTACAGAACATGACCCCAGAGAAGCTCATCTGCAGGAGAAGATATTCACCAACTACTTCCACTTTCAAAAACAATGGAAATAGTGAAACTTAGTTTCTTATTGTTTGAAGCGATGAGTTTGGGCTTTCTGATGTCTAACAAACTACACCTGTATGTGGTGCCCCTTTCTCTGCAGATTTGCTAATAATCACGTTGGGTTCGTACCACAGCTGTTTCCCAGTAGAATCAAAAAAAAAAAATTTTTTCCTCTTTATCGAGTTAGCCAGCGACATTTCTGGGAATCTGATGCTATTGAAAGAGTTGTCAGTCTCACAAATTATGCTGACAATGACAAATATGTTAAAATGTCATTAGGGAGAAAGTCATAGACATGAAGTTTACACACATGCATGGTCTCAAGTAAAGTCCATAAGCCTTAAAAGCACCAGGTTTGGGGTATTGGTGACTTAAGGCCCCAAAAATGCTTCAGGGTAGAAAGAGCGGCACATAGATCTCTTCTTTTATTTCACCCAGGGGCACAAACACCCCTGAGGGACAGTGCTCTATGAAGGACCCACACTGCAGCAGGGGTAAGTAAACAAGAAGCAAAGAGCTAGAACCCGCAGCAAACATTACCTCAACCTCCTGCACCATCTAGCCCATGGCCAGAACAGGAACAGGCTAAGTGTAACACTCATCAAAAAACCCCACAGATGTATGAAACTAAGAATAGGGAAGAAGAGGTGTTGACTGAAGTTGAGCCTGAGTCATATGAGGAGATAAGACATTTCCCTAAGTTTTTCTTCAGTAGTCAAACGTTTGTGTCAATTGACTGTAAGTTAAATAAAGTCAAATTCCCTGTGTTTGCCCTGTGATGCCTTTCTCCACTATCCACCTCCTAAGTTGGAGTGTTGCAGTTCCACTAAGCTGTCCCTCTGTTGCCCCAGTTAAAAATTGCCAAGTGTTTACTGGCTGGCAGATTAACAATGCCTGAGTGGATACTCTTCTTTGAAACCAACGGACAGCTTTTGATAGCTACCATGGATACCAAATAAAACAGGACAGAGAGTGATCCCATACACCCACTTTGGCCCCCTTTCTACAGGACATTAAGATTCTTCAGTGTGTCTGAATAAGAGCAACAAGGCTGGTGAAGGGTCTTGAGCACATGTCTCATGAGGAACAACTGAGAGAACTGAGGGTTTTCAGCCTGGAGAAAAGGAGGCTGAAGGGAGACCTTCTTGCTCTCTACAACTATCTTAAGGTGGGTGTAGCGAGGTGGAGGTTGGTCTCTTCTCCCAAGTAACAAGTGATGGGACAAAAGGAAATAGCCTCAAGTTGTCCCATGGGAGGTTTGGATTGGATATTTGGAAACATTTTCTCCCTGGAAGTGTTATTAAGCATTGGAACAGTGTGGCCAGGGAAGTGGTGGAATTGCTGTCCCTGTAGGTATTTAAAAGACAGGTAGATGTGGTGCTGAGGGACATAGTTTAGTGGTAGACTTGGCAGTGCTACATTAATGGTTGGACTTGATGATCTTAAAAGTCTTTTCCAACCAAATGATTCTTTGATTCTGTGTTTCTATGATCTTTAAGGTCCTTCCAACCCTGACCATTTCATGATTCTGTGATCCCATGATTTCTCCTGATTCACTGCCGGCATGTTCTCTGTCATAGTTGCAGTTTTAGTAATAAGAAATATTCCAGGTAGAACCTAAGCACAGCCTGGGGATAGGACATGGCATCCCCATACGTCATCAGGCATGTGGACCAAAATGCTTCAGCTTTGACTTCCATGCTTACATGGAACTTCTCTGTAAGCTGGCACCATCAGAGATTGCTGCATGGCTTTCTGTTACACCCACAAAACTTTTCTTTACAAAACATCATTCTGGTAGTGAACACTTTTGACTGCAAAAAGAAAAATTGGTAAAGATAAATATGTCTTGAAGCCATAGTTACTCCACACGGGGCCCCACGGAGATCCAGAGGCAAGTGGAAGTTAGATTGGACTTTGCCAGCCTTGGCTTAAGGGCCAAGGAAAAGAGGGACTCTAGACAGGAACAGATTTGCTATCCCAGATAACATTTTTTCCCCCCTAATTCCTCAGGGTAGTTATGCATGCAGACCCTCTCATCAGTACATGGGAGGTACCTCACAAGCATTTATGTATGTAACCTTACAGCTTTGCTCATGCTAACAATTCAGGTAAGGAGCTGGCACTTAGAGCTTTGTCTTGAACTCACAGCAAATCAGCTCTTACTTCTACTTGATCATTTTGATGGCCAGAGATTATATTAATGTCATATTCCTTTGTATGTTATTGTCTACAGAATTTAGTATGTCTGAGCAATCTTGATTTGACAGGCTGCTCATGCTCAGTCCACTGACTTGCAGCCTCTTAATCAATATGTAGGGTGAGTGGCTGGTCTAAAAACTGTTTGGGGGATTTGACTCCTAGACAGCATAGAAAATACATCCAAAATTATGTTAAATACAGCTTAGTGGAGAATATGTTTGCATATTATGATATCAATGCAGTTCCTTTAGAATAGGCATCTAGAATGATTTGCAGTGCTGTACAGTGCCTTACCCAACCTTTAGATGCTCCTCCAGAATGGAGCAGGTTTTATGCATCCCCTCTGTCATACCTGACAACTCCAAACAGAAGTCTTCAACAACAAAAGATACAATTTGCCTTTGTTTGAGCCAGTCTATTATAATAACAAGAGGGCACTTTCAGACAGACAAGTTTGGAGCAGAGTCTCACTTAGTTTTCTTGAATTTTAGATTAATAATCTACTGGGGCCATTTTTAAGTCTAGCAACTAATTTTAATTGTACGACGATAAAGATAATATTTGGCATAGTTTTTTACGTACTAAATTCCCTCCACAGACTTGTGCTGTAACTTTTTTCTTTCTTCTTCTCAAAGCTGAAGGACTGACTTGAACAACAGTCAAGGCCTTCAGATTCCTCAAGGACCCTTCAACCTCCAAGCTTCACAGAAGAAAATCAACTGCTTCAGCTGACAAAAAGCTGCTCCACAGTCAGAATCAACCTGGTAATATTTTCCCAGTGCACAGTGGCACCAGTCACCTTCTTCCGAATTAATTCCCACCCCAGTAGACTTGTACCAGTGTGTTTTGAATAGTTCTCTACAACAACAGTCCCTTCTGTGAAGCACGCAGAAAACTTGCACGTTGCACTCTGGTTTGATTGACTGATGAACCTCATTGCAGTGTATATAATAATGTGCTAAATGTTACATATGCCCTTAGTGGCTAATTTCAGGAAATTATTAAAATGTGCTTCTTTTAAAAGGTTTGTTAATGTAAGTCAAAGAGACACTTAACAGACCCAACGCTGATTAGTGTGGGTGACCACAGTATACTGGAGTCTTTGATATTTCTTGGCTTTTTCTTGGTTTCCCGGAGGCCCCTTGGACAAAGCAAGAAAGATGGCTGAGACACCCTTGGCCTTCTGGGAAACTCAGTGACATTTAAAGACTGCTGAGGCCTATTCTGCTAATATCTAAACTAATTAAAATCAAATCATAATTGTAGAAGCTTGTTCACCAGAATTCTAATAAGCCTCGGAGCAGTACATGCTGCATGCTGCCGTGCTGAAGGCTGTCTTGGCTATGTGAGAAGTGTTTTACTATACAGTGAATTGTTCTCGGTGATTTTTCTCGATCTTACAACCAGCTCCTCATATCAGAAATGTCACTTCAAATGCAGGATGAAGACTTGCTTCAACGTGTCTCCTTCCATACACGCTGAACACGTTTTGCTGGGTCACACAGTGGGATATTTGTCAGGGTGTGGCAGACTAGTATATTCCGACTGTGTTCTTATCAGATTAGATGTGGCACCCTGCACTGAACTTCCACCCTATACACCCCAAAATTCCAGAAGGAATTTTATTTGACACCTGAGGAGGCAGAGCAGTTGAGGAATAAGAGCCCTTGTCAAACAGCCATGAGTTAGGTTCCCTTTTTCTTACTTCACACTCTTCTTGGTCAGATCCTTCAAAAATGTAGGAATCATATGGGAAACCCAAATTGAAGACAGTATATGATCATATAAATCCCTGGTTAGTTTTCTCCCAATTAAAACTTGTCACCCCCAGAAATGATACAAAGAAAGGTGCTCAAAGATGACCAGAGGTAGAGAAAACCTCAAATTTTCCTTGGTTAAGAATCCTTAATGTGGAAAAAGTGGATAAGAGGGGACATAGTAAATAAATGGGTAGCCTGGAGAAGGTGCAAAGAGAATGTTTATTCATTGCTATGATAAATGAAAGGACACACAAGGAGATTATCAGGCAGCAAGTTCAAAACAAATAAATACTGCCTTTTTCACACTGCACAGCTAAACTGAGGCGGTCAGTACCACAGGCTGTTGTAAACAGGTTCAAAGAGGATTGAGGCAAATTAATGGTACTTCAATGGAAAACCTGAGTTAAAAATTCCTCTGCACCAACAACAGCTGGAGGCTGCAAGAGTGTATCATGGGAAGGATCACTCTTATATTTGCTTTCTTATATTCCTTGGTAAACATCTCCGATCGGGAACTACTGAAGACTGAGAGGTGGCTATTTTCCCTGATCTGAGATATTCAGCTTACATTCTGAAGCAAGCAATAACATATTAGAGTGTGTAAATCCTATTAATTTCCACAGAATACCTATATATAATGCTTAATAGGCTAGACTCTTTGGGTCCAAAACAAAGGAAATTACAAAAAGAAAGAAAACTTGGACAACACCCCGAAGTATGCAAAATACTGCAGAGGAAATGTAAAAATTCATTCCTCATTACACGCTTCTTGTTGAAGGCAGAAGTTCATTACAGACTACTGGAAGCAGAGGAAGGTCTACAATGAAGTTTTGTTTGATAAATCTCTAGTTCCATTAAAATTATTATTTCTCCCATCTGCACTCATATTAGACCATGAGAAGGCTGGTGAGGGTGTCACAATTAAAGGCAATTAACCCAGCAGGAAATCTGCTCTCAGGTAACTGTTGGCATGATGGGGCTTTGGAGAGATAAAGGATGGGAGAGGATAGGTTTCATATATTCCAGCAGAGCTTTCAAACCAGTGCAGCAAGGGCCTAATTCTGCTCCCTCAGAGCTAATATACAGGCAGGGTCTTTAGTCACGTTGAGATTAGAGAAGATCACGGCCAATATGTGTGCACATCTCAGTGCAATATCATACATGATAGGGTCCTACAGTTGAGCTGAATGAGAGCTATGTCTGATGGAGTACATGCTGCTGATGAAGCACATGTCTGTCAACTTAGCTCCGAGCCTGGCAGGTCTTATTTTTAACATCTGTGTGTTCAGCATCACTGCGACTGTACAGTGAAATACCTGTGTCAGATCAATAAGACACTCTAACTGCTAAGGAAAACGGCATGAGAATATAACGAGTATTAAGGCGTATAGGAAAAGCTTATTAATATTTAGCAAAACTAATCTGTTTCTCACTAGCCAAAACATGCACATCCAGCCCTTTTGGGAAGACAGCTTTGAAGATTCACTAAGTTGAAATCAGTTTTTCTGCACTATATGTAACCGTTCCTATTCTCTGTGGGCTAAATCCTATACCATAATTTTGAAGTCAACCTTGGAGATTTGGGAGATCGTTAGAGGGTTTGTGTATGTTTTCTTCATTCTTTTTTTCCAGATAGACCAAATGTAGTCACTTTATAGATGGGAATGTGATTTAAATAATATGACTTTGCTAACATTACATTCTGAATTTATCTTTATTAAGGCTGCATTTTAATTTCATTCCATGTATCCTCATTAAGCAACTGTTTGCTCCCTCAGGCATTTTTTCAAGCTAACTTTTAATCTACCTATTGGTACTCAAAGCTGTAAAAGTTAAAGCCTATTTGAATTTTTATTTGGAAATCTGCTAGATTTTTTTTTCCCCTTTATAGAACTTCAGGCATTTCACTTTTGCTGGAGATTGTCTATTTTCCCTGTATAATCTGATAAATATTAAATTAAATAACACATATTCATATATATGTCTTGTATGCAAAGCCCTGATTTCTAGAAAAGTATATATTAAGTACAATAGCATTTTATTTCACACTGCTACTGCAGAAGCTGTGTCTAATCTGAAATCCTGAAGCTATAGCCTTCAGATGCTGTACAGCTGTTGAAATTAGCAGTGAGTGGGCCTAAACAACATAAATTTTCCTTTGTTTCTATTGATTCTGACTTCTGAATATTGCACACACTAAGATGACAGGAGATGGAAGAAAGTTCAATGAAAGTCATCGATACGTAATGTCACATGGGTGATTTCAGCAACAGCATCTGCATCACAGGCAAAAAAAAAATCCTTTTTTTTTAAAATTGTGGTACACTCAAAGAACAAGTTTCTCTTGTGTTATGTACAACACCTGCAAACTTCAGCCATCTTAATTTCATTAAAAGAAGGGGAAAGACAGACATATTTTGGGGAGTTAATGAAAGCACACTGCACTAGTTAAGATTGCAAAGCAAGTTAATTGTGACTTGGGACATGGATTTGGATTTCATGCTTTCTCTTCTTACGTTCTCATCACCCATCTTTTGGCTGTTATGGAAATGGAGTCCAGTGGCTGTGTTGGCATCACACGAACCAGGACATGCAGGTGAACTACTGCTCTCTTGCTCTCATCCTTTCCTTCCTTCCTCCTCTGCCTGCATTCTTCCCTGCACAATCCAGTTCAAGTCACTGTATATTTGCCTAGAGGAATAATATTGTTGGTCCTTGGTTTGATATAATCCTTCATTCCCAGAACTTACGTGATCTACAGTTTCTGATTGCTCTCAAACTAAGTTATTGTATAAAAATATTTCTCCAGCTCAGCATCTCTTGTTTTGAAAAGCTGGGTGCTACCTTCAGCAAAAGAAAAAAAATAAAAAAATAAAACCTCTAAAGTAGGTCAAGAATCAGAACCAAAAAGGCTGCTCAAGGCAGGCTCAGATCTGTAGGTATGTGCAGATTTAACTCACTGGTTGTTCAAAACGTGACTAAAGCTCATGAGCATACAGCATAAAAATTGTTTTTATTACACATGTCTGCATGTGCCTTAATTACTACGTACTTGATGACATATAAATAAAGATGTATAAAACTACAGTTAGATATAAATTGGTACAAATGGCACATATATAGCTAGATTTTTTTTTCTTTTCCTTTGTGGTATTCATGGATTTAAGTTTTAATTTCACACGCCCTTTCAGTTATGACTGAATTTCCTTGTAAGTGACTCTCAGAGTTCACCACTGCAAATAATTGCTCTGAATAAAAATAATTCTGCTGAGAGTAGTGGTATAACCTTTCCATTTGTGGCCTCCTGTGTTGAGACACACTGCAGACACTTAGCAGGACAAACAGTAGAGAAGGAAAACTTTCAGAAGAGGAAAATGCCCATGTGGGTTCTATTCCTGGTACCTGCCTTATTAATGTACTGCGCCATCTTTAACAGTAAATATCACTTCTCTGTTTTTGGGTGTTTTCAACCTCAGTCCCTCAGCCTCATAACAATCTCAACAGTAAAAATAAGTTTAAATACTGCTGGTTGGATGTCACTAGTGGAAGATGCAGCAAGGTGAAATTTGCCTTTGTGCAAAAGATTTCTCCTCAGGCTTAGTGTTTCCTCAGAGGCCATCCCAGGCCCCATTTCATAGTTGTTGAGTGTCTACAATTTGCAGGTGTGGAGAAGGAAGAAAATCCAGCACAGCAAAGATAGCACTTCAAGCATGATCCAACCAAGGATTTTTCTTCCCAGTCCAGGGAGTCTTCATGTTTTGGGCCAAGTCGAGCTCTTTCAAGAAAGAAGAGATTGTATTGCCCTATGAACAAGCTCAAAAAGGTGGCCACTTTCTTTGACTTCTCACCAAGCTCAGTAAAGAATAGAAAAAATCAGAATGAGTATGGGCAAGACAGCAAACGCAGGAGCATGAAAAAACACATGCACATTTACAAGTATCACACAGGGTATGATTTGTATCAGCTATATACTGAGCACAGGAATCACAAGTGAAGCAGAAAATGCAGGATCGATGTACCTAATAAATGCAAGCAAGTAGCAGAAGCAGATTCAGACAAATGTCCCCACCTGACCTTGAAGCCACATGGTTCTAAACCGAAGGTAGGCAGCAAATTACTCCCACTGGCCTGTACTCTGCAGGAAGGTAAGCATTCGCTCTGACTCCCTGTTGGGCTGGCAGTTTTCATATCCAGCATAATTACTTCTGTTAGAAGTAATTGACTTCTAATGGAGAGCTTCTATTGACTTTGCTAGACAAGGTCCCTGAGATCCTGTGCCGTGCTGCCAAAGCGCTGCCTGCAATACCCAGGCTGAAGGCAAGACCTTATGGGCTACCAGTGGGAACCTAATGAGGGACCTCTTCATTCATCCCACTTTGGCTTCTTGACAGGTCTCAACAAATGCATATTATTGCTGGAACTAGAGTTAGAAAATTCCACTATGTTCAGGCTTGACTCTTGAGCTGGAATTAATGTTTTTTGTTTTCTTTTCTTTTTTTTTTTTTTAATTCCTTTTAAAAACATGTACATTGTTGGTTTATAAGTAGATGTAATTTGTGTGTGCAATTATTATTTTTTCTCTGCTTAATTCTGACCCTGCTTCTAAGAAGCTGAGGTGAAAAATAAAAGGAAATGTTATCTCTGATTTTAAGATTTCGAGCTTATGGATCTGGCCTTCCCAGATGAAGACCAGGTGCAGGAACACTGCTGTCCTTACTGTTTATCCCAAACTGTTACTGAATAATAACTGGATTATTCACTGTTCCAAGCTAAAAGATCCTTTAGCTATTGGTAGTTGCAAGTCTCTACATCTCTTTGCATGAGCTCCCAGATGTGGACAGGTATCTGTGGGTTATAAATCCCACCTTGATCTACCTTCAGCCTCATTCAGCGATATGTATTTCAGCTCAGATGGGACAAGGAGGGAAATAGAAGTTGTGTTAGATGTTTTTGACTAACTTCCCTCCAACATTTGGTCTTGATTAAAAATCCATGCCATGAAAACATGATCCCAGTTTGTGGGTAAATTTCTAAAACCACAGGGCTACTTTTATAAATTGAGAATATTTTTCACACAAAATCTTCCTTCCTTCCTTCCTTCCTT
>VZRU01012615.1:28078-45044 GCA_013398155.1 Pedionomus torquatus | reverse complement strand
TTCCTTCCTTCCTTCCTTCCTTCCTTCCTTCCTTCCTTCCTTCCTCACATAATTAATTAATGCTATCTGATTTACATCATATGAGGGCTCAGACCCATCTCTTCATATCATCCATGTGGGTTTCTTCCATGCATATGGGTAAGGGGCTTCAGGATTTTTGGGGGTGTTTATGTTTTTGGTATATTAAGTATTTATTCTTATTTAGACCTCGTTCAGAAGATTGTCCAATTGACTACTCCCCAATATTACCACTGCACTGGAAGGACTTTGTTGAAGGAGGAAATTCTGGTGTTGCTTTGATGGTTTTATTGGTGTTAATACACTGTTAAGTGAGATAATGTTGAGGTGGGTTGTCACTGCTGACTGGTAGTAGCATCAGGCTCATGAGTTCCTGAAATAAGGTTGTCTGTAATTCCACCAGCTTGGTGTTGCTTGATGACTACCAGGTAAGTCTCAAAATGTGCTCCTAATGGCATAAAACATGAGAAGAATCAGGAAAATGTGATATTGTTGTATGAAGTCCAACATGGAGAGCTGTAATTTGGTTGTCAATAGAAGGTCATATTAGGAACTCAGTAGTGAAGAACACTGCCACAAAAATACAACCAAAAAACCAAACAGGTAAAAAAGTGTTTCTAGCATGATATTTTCAATTTTACTACGTTGGAGGAAGCCTTAATCAGGACAAGCTTGTAGCGTTTAACACAAAAATTATTCAGACTGTAGCTCTGCAGTTTCTGCCATGTTGAATAATGTCATTCTTTTATGTGGCAACTTTGCTTGTATCTCACATGAATTTGGCATCACTACAATTTTTCCAATCATATACAATTACTTAAATCAGAACTATTGAATCGGAGTATAGAAGTCAGCTCCAAAACTCAACTTCTCCCTCGGAACATGCTTTCTGTTATTTTAAGTTTCCTGCTGTAAATAGTCTTGACTATCTTGCATTACAGGGGAGCTGTGAGAACTGCAGTTAGTATTACCAAAAGGTCTTATAAATTTAATTCACTTTCACAGGTTTATTTTGTGCAGAAAGAAAAAAAAAAAAAAGCGTGTTTGGAAAAACAAGAATACATTTCAAGTCGTCATCTTCAAAAGGAAACTTCCAGATTTTTCTCTTGGAATGACTGCATTTTAAACAAAAACTGCTTATCATTTTCATTTTGATATGGTGTGTTTTTAAGGTATCGGGTAACTAAAATATTGATGATTTTGTTGGAGGCAGAGGATGCCTTTCCCTCTAATTATGGCTGAAAATGTAATGAGAACAGACTTTCTTACAAAATTTCATGACCTTCTTGAATAGAATCAGGCAAGAAACTTGCAAGATTAAGATGTGCCCATTGGGGGCATTGGGGACATCAGAAGGTGTGAAGGCATGTTGAAATAAGCAAGAACAATATTTTTTCAGGAAATTACATATTTTTTTTGCTGGAATTTAAAACCAGATCTGGGTTTAGTGTGACAGTCTGAGGTCAGGTTTTGCCTTACCTTGGTGTTTCATTCCACTTCAGGTTGCTGTAATATCTTTGCTTCAGCCCTCCTAAAATCTGCCTTCCTGTCTTGCCCTTTCCTGTCATTATGTTGCTTCCCACTGCAAACTCCTTAAAGGCTGATACATGCAAATCTGAATAATTCCAGCTTTCTTTAACCTCTTGAATCTTAATTTTGAACTAATTCGAATCTTGAAAATAATCAAGACATATCGTGATAGCATCTTTTTAATACCTGCTGTAAGCAAGGATCCAGCTGGCATAACATCAAACCACAACTAGAGGTTGCTGACTCCTCTCCCCTACTGCCAAATCCACTTCACCAGACCAAGAAGAACAATGTTAGCATAGGAATCAGCAGGCTGGACAAAGAAAGGTTTTCTTCAAGCCTCCCACTGATTCTGAGTTTCACAGGTAATAAGCAGGACTGGCCTAAGGCCAAAAATGAACTTTTTATTTGGCTCTCTCAGCAAAGGAGACTACTCCTACAACACAGGATGTCAGCAAACTTTCCCCAAAGCTAACGAAATTCCATTCTGCTCAGGACTGCTAAAAGTGATTCTAGAAGATGGTAAACTCAGCTGCCTCAGATTGGTTTTCTTTCCAAAGTCCTATCAGGAGCTAAAGAGTTGTTTGGCCATGTATCAGGTCATTTTTTAAAGGGTCTAGATGTAGTTGATGTTCCCGTTATGCACCGTGAGGAAAAAAAGGGAAATTCCAGTTCTATTTTTCCTTTGGAGATTTTTCTGTAATCACACGAAGAAGCCTGATTGTGCACACGAGTATGCATCTTCCTTAATCCAAGGATAGAACAGGAACCATCTTTAAAGAGTCCCGTAACTGCACTGTACTTTGTAGTTAAGTAATACATAAAAAATTAGATGAGTTTTAAATTAAAAATATGTGCTTCCAGAAATGTGACAGCATTTCTCATCTGAATGAACAACAGTCATTAGCACAAGATAACTCTTTTCCCTAAAAAAGAAACAAACTTTGTTGCCTCCCAGAGAAAAAAAAAAACAAACCAAAAAAACAAAACAAACCAGAAACGAAACACAAAATTTTGCAAAATGTAAACCAAATGTAAACTGTGATTTTTATTTTTCACGTGGAAAATGTCATTTCCTCCTACGCTTATCTTTAGCTTCTTATCCTCAATACTATAGTTGTTCTTTTGCATTCTGTGACATTAAGAAAAGAAGCACTTGTGGAATCATCTCTTCTATCTTTACTTTTCTTTTTTAAATGTGACTCTCCATAAAAAAGCCACCCCACAAACTGATTAACTATTCTAAAACCATTTGATTGTACTCCAAAGCTCAAGTGGTGCCTGAAGAACAATTTTTGAGTTCTAGATTTTAAAGATAATTGAATATTTCTAATCCTAGGTGTCCAATCCCATGTGTTATTTTGCAGAACTAAGTAAATAACCTTCTTATGTATTTGCATTTTATTTTTCTTTTAACAATTTGCTATATAGATTTTCATACAGAGATTGCTTTCCTTTTTTTCTAAACAGATGCCACTCTAGCTGTCATTTCAAAGACGTGTGACTCAATTTCTGAAAGTCGAAGAGAAATGTTAAAAGTGACATGAAGGAAAGCAAATGATTTGACTATTGTTGCAAGTGTTCTTTTTAAAAAAAAAAGTAAAAAAACCCTGAAGATATTATTCAATAATAATAATGGGATCTTTCTATAATGCTTTAAATTGCTGAAGTTCCTGTGTAAACACTAACAAATTTGAGTAATGCCCACAACTTTTAGATGTTAATACTGGCCTTGCAAAAGCAAGTCGATTTGCGTGTGTATGTGTGCAGGAGGGCTACGTTCCCTCCGTGTATTCACATGCCCAGACTATGCAGTCATTTGTCAGTCTCTAATAAGAAACAGAAGTGACATCTGTCATGCATTCCAGTAAACACATTAAGCAAACACAATAGGACCCCAAAATGTTTACTCAAGTACTCTAATTAATTGTGACTTGCTGTAACAGAGTTTTCTATGAATTAAACAGAAAGATCCATGCTCTCTCCTCCCCCTGCTGTAGCTTTTTGTGCAGTGGGAAAAGATTGAAACTAAAGACTTCCCTTCTGGCCCTGCCAAGGTGCATTTTTTCCTCATAGACTTGACTTGCAGTAGAAGTTGATGTGAGAGTTTGTCATGGCTGTTTTGACAGTCCGGTCATCCTAATCCAGGGATCTGGTCCCTGTGGTTTGTCAATTATCCTACTAACCCTACAGCGAGAGGAACACTCAAGGCACTGAACTGTCATCCAATAAGCAAGAAATAATGTCAGCAGCCAGTGAGCAGGGATTGTGAGAGATGGGGATGCTTTTGACAACAGAGAAGTGTGGATCATTTCAGCATTTATTTTATTTATAGGCATTCGTAACAAATTAATTATATCTCACTGCAAGGCTTCACTAAAAGTTACCAGATCCAGCCCTGCATGCACGCACAGGGTGAGGAGCGCATTTGAGTGCAGAGATTGCAGCACAGCAGATCCAGGCATAGAGGTTGGATTCCCCATTTCCTTCGCCCCCCTCCTGTGACCTTGAGCTTGTTACTTGACTTGGATATGTTTCAATATCCCCCTGGATAAACTGAGGATAAAAGCATCCACTCTTAAGAGCAGACAGAGCCTTAATCAATTAATGCCTGTAAAGGACATTAAGATCATTTAGCAAAAGGTAGAATTAAAGTGCAAATTATGCTAAGGTCCTACTGAAATGAAAGGCAAGCGTGTTTAAAAGGGGATTTAGATGCAGAAGGCTAGACAGCAAAGAAAATCTAGGTGGAAGATCACAGGAGGTTTGATTCTGATCCAGTGTGTATCAGGATAATTTGGCTTAACTCCCCACTTAATACTAACAAAGCAGGGTCTGCCCTGGATTCTTGCTTGGTGTAAAGTTACCCTGATCTACGATTGCACCAATTAAACCAACCAACAATCTAAATGTTTGGCTCTTGAAGTCCTCATAATTAGAGCTATAATTTTGTGGGTTTTTTTTTTTTGTTTCCTGAGTCTGCTTTTTCCCTGTTGTTTCTCAATCACAACTTTACTCTAACCGTGGTGAAATGAGAAAATATTACAGAAGAAATGAAGTAATAGACACAAACTAAATCATTGTGTTTCCAAGTAAGCCACACCATTACCAGCAAGATAGGGTGATGACCTGGGTACCAACGAGAGTCTCTTACATCTTTATTTCCTCTAGCTTAGATGTGGTACAGCACCAGCAGTAAATGCTTCAAATTTTCTACCACCTGATAATTCTTCAGAAAAGGGTAGGGTGTGGGATGGGTAAATTCACTCGGCAGGCATTTGTCAGCATTGCAGTAACTTCTTTTGAACTGATTTACTTATTTTTCTCATTTCCAACAAAAGTGTGGGAAAAGGCCAGCCAACACAGTACTGGGATGAACTCCAGCAAAACAGAATGGACAAGAAATTTAAAATTTGAAGGCATTAAGACTTTTTCTAGTAAACCAAACAATCTAGAGCTCCACTGTTTGTGGTGGCTGGGAAGGTTTGATCTGGACACCAACAAAGAAATGGAAATGAGAAATTTACGGTGTTCCTTGGAAGGAAAAGTTCTTTCAGTTGTAGATGTTGCAAAACTGTGGACATTAGAATGACTGACTGTGGAGGATCATAGCAGATCATTCTATTAATCAAAGAATTTTGTCTCCTATAGCTCCCCTACATGACTGAAATACGTAGATCCACTGATGGCCTTTAGAAAAAGTTTGGGGAAAACATAGATGCCTCAAAGTGTCAGTTTAAAATTGCCACCCTCATTCTTAGCTATATTGGTGGGGAATTAACATTCGGAATGTAGGACTTTTCATGGTCATGTCTGATACTAGACCCTAATTATTTCAACTGCCATATTGTCATCAAATCTGGAAACTGCTGGAAGCCAGCCCAGGAAAATATTATACCTCAGCACTGTGTTGCTATGTGAATATCACTTAATTGTGCAAAATTTAAATCAGTGCATTCCTGAAAACCTTGAAAGTATTTGCCCTACACAGAAAAAAGGTACCTGCTTGTAAGTCTAGATTCACATGGACACTCATCAGCCTGATGGGACTAATTTTCATAGAATCACAGAACAGTTTGGGTTAAAAGGGACCTTAAGGATCACCTAGTTCCAACCACCTGCCCTAGGCAGGGACACCTCCCACTAGACCAGGTTGCTCAAAGCCCCAGTCAGCCTTGTCTTGAACCTCCAAAGATGGTGCAGCCACAGCTTCTCTTGAGAACTTGTTCCAGTGTCTCACCACCCCCATAGGAAAGAATTTCTTCCCAATATCTAAAAATATGCAAACAAACTGCAGCAGAATCACCACAGATCTCACACTCAAGTGCCCAGATCACAGGATAAGCTTATTTTATAGCAGTGACTTGGGGAGCAGCAATACCGATCCCAGGCTTCAGGCCAGGCTCTTCATCCCACCCTCAGTGGGTAAGGACATACATTTTTCAGGTCAGTTGCCTGTTTTTTTAAAAGATGGGCATGCTGATAATAGGAGCCTGAATAAGATATTCAGACACGTCCAGGCTTGTGCCTGGGAGGTGGATATTACAGGCAGGTTGCTAGTGGAGTGGTCGAGGGGAGATGATAAACACAGCCCATCCCCTGACTCTCGCCACACCGATGAGTCGAACCCTTTAATTTCTCCGAAGGCTCATTCCATAAACATCGGATCTTTTAAAACAATTTGCAGGAAAGTTAGATTATCAATGAGAAACTTTAAACCTCTAAGACTGCTACTTGACAATTTGTCACTCAACTTCAGCAAAACTATAGGGGAAAAGCACAATGAATTAATGAATAGCAACAAATCCCCATGACAACATGTTACTTCATTAAAATTTTATCAGCATTCTTCCTAAGGAAAGCATGCCTTCTGTTCTATGCTGAGTTTCTTCTACAGTGTTTTACAGACAATTCACAGCATTCTGGCGCTTCAAAATTAGTTCCTGTGGAGAGTGAGCTACACACAGACTCTAGATTGTGTCACACAGCGGTCTCCTGGGTGCCGTGATGAAGTTTTGCCTACATTTTTTGTGTGTATCTTATGCCTTAAACATTAATCAAGCATTTCCCAATTGCTTTCTTTGAGAATAGGTTAATTAGCTGCAAATGCATCTCCCTGTTAATTTTCAGCAAATGCATTAAACTGCATTTCATAAATATTTTCCTAGCAACCAAATAAAAGCTTTGAAAGGAAAATGTTTTCGTTGCTTTCACTGGGGCTCTACTTATGCTTTTTTTTCTTTTTCTTTTTTTATGTGGTTTTTGTGTGTGAGCGTGGAGATCCATAAAACTTACCTATTGCTGTTCAGCGCATTTCTCAGTTCTGGATGTAAGTACAAAAAAAGAATAATAATAAAAATGGTTGCTTGCCAATATAGTCTTAGGATTTCATACAATAAAATCTCCTGCTCAGAAACACTGAACGTACCTGCTTCGATATTCAAATTGTTTAAAGAGGAATAAAACACAGATCAGGAGAAAAAAAAAAAAGAAGCAAAATCACTGTTAAAAATAAATAATAGCTTATGTGAATATTAGTTACCTTGTTATATTAATAAACGTATATCTCAGAGAATTACAGTCAATTTATTTACTCCTTGCATTTGGCTCTAACAGCATCTAACAAGAGAATATCTGTTCCTGAAAACTTTGTAAGCCAAACAGCTTTGGGATGCAAAGGCTGCAGGGAAGGAAATTCATTCCCAGTTTTTCACCTGTGAACTAAGGTGTTTGACCTTAGGGATTGGGGTGTTGAAGTGAGCAGCTAATATCTTGGTTTTTCCTTTCTTTAGTTAGGTGGGAGGAGGCAGAATTAAATGTGCATACAGGGTTTCACTACTCATGATGTAAGATTTCTGAGCCAGATGGAGGGTATCAACAAAATATTTCTTCTGTGTGAGATAGTTTCTACAAAGCAAAAACATTGCAAAAGGAGGAACCAAAGCCTGCTACTTCCAGTCCAGTGGCTGATCTGCACATCTCTGTCTTTTCTGCTTATGGCTCCATGAATCCTGTCAGTCTTGAGCTGTGGTGCTGGAAAAAGGGTGTAGAGATCTAGCTACACAATATCACAATGGTGAGAAAAGTCTGCTTGGATGAGCAAAATTTTCATAACCACCCTGCAGTTCAAGGAAAGCTCACTAACAAGGTTTTCTACCTTCTGCATGGCCAATCTAACAGCTGGGCTATTAAGCCCAAAAACTTTTAACCTGTG
The DNA here is from genome assembly GCA_013398155.1 of Pedionomus torquatus. NCBI lineage: Eukaryota > Metazoa > Chordata > Aves > Charadriiformes > Pedionomidae > Pedionomus > Pedionomus torquatus. The sequence goes on along the minus strand of VZRU01012615.1, from coordinate 37,282 downwards.
TTTTTTGTTTGATTGTTTTTTTTGTTTGTTTTGATCGAATTCATTGCAATTTTAGTAAGGTAGGCTTGATTCTGGGCAAGCTTAGCAATGTGAGTCCCCCAAGTGACTGAATGGAACAGATGTATTCATCACAAACCTAAACCTTTCTGTGGAAAATTAGTCTAGGTGGTCACTGTCAGTTCAGCAAAGCCAAGGTCCCACCAGGCACATCCCACAGCACCAGTTGATTACACAATGAAGTTTATTAATGACACATGAAATTTAAGTGCCAACAACAGCTTTCCTTAGGTTGCAGCACTGAAGTAAGGACCTAGCTGCGGCTAAATGTCATATAAGCTAACATGACGTGTCCAGATAACATAAAAAATAGATACCAGAGATTACAATGGTTGGTAGACATCTACATCTCTGTGTGGGACTTCAGCGTTCATTGGAAAAAGTTTTACAGAATCACAGAATCATCTAGGTTGGAAGGGACCTTTTAAGATCATCTAGTCCAACCAATGGGAAAAAAAACACAACAAAACAACAACAACAACAACAAACCCAAACCACCAAATACACAACACAACAACAAACCCAAACCACAAAATACATAAAACACACACCATAACCAACCCACACTATGATACAAACAACAATAACAAACACCAAAATACCACACCCCAAACAACACAAAAAAATAAAATCCAAAAAACCCACCAACCATAAACAACACACCCCACCACCCAACACTAAGCCATATCCTTGAGCACCAAGTCAACTTCTCTCTTGAATACCTCCAGGGATGGTGCCTCAACCACCTCCCTGGGCAGCCCATTCCAATACCTGACAACTCTTTCAGTAAAGAAATATTTCCTAATATCTAACCTGAACTTCCCCTGGTGCAACTTGAAGCCATTACCCACTCCACTTATTGTTCAAATTTCAAATTCTGGGTATTTTTTCCCAATCACCTTTTTTTTTCCCAACCATCCAGCAAACCCAGCATATTTATATAGTGATCATTTTCCTATACAGAGTATTTAACTAAAGAAACACAGCGTCAGTCCTTCCTAAAGGAGCCTGAGGGGAGACCTTATCACTCTCTACAACTACGTGCAAGAAGGTTGTAGAGAGGCGGGGGTCAGTCTCTTCTCCTGAGTCACAGGTGATAGGACAAGAGGTAACGGTCTCAAGTTGTGCCAGGAGAAGTTCAGATTGGACATTAGGAAAAATTCTGGCACTGAAAGGCTTATTAAGTGTTGGAATGGGCTGCCCAGGGAAGTGGTTGAGGCACCATCCCTGGAGGTATTTAAAAGGTATTTCCTCAACTACACTTTTGTACAGTTTTTGATTACTACAGTTCATAAGATGTCATCCCATGAGTCATTTTAAACTAACAAATCCAGGCCCAGCACCTTACAGATCTATTTGGAACTGCTCTAAATTTAACAAACCAAACCCAGGACACTACTACACTCCAGCAAAAAGAGATCTCCTTCTCCTTTTCCTGCAATTCCGTCTCCTTCTCAGCTTGTCTCATTTCCCTTGCTGCTCAAGAAAAAATGAGCGTTGGACACTTCAGGATAGCTGTTAATCCTATGCTCTTGTGACACCATCATGAGGAAGTTCTAGAGGCCCAATTTCTTATTTATCAGGACCTCCAAGTTTATTTTGTCACAGCTGGATAAAGACTTAAGTATCTCAACATTATGGTTTTCAGTAGTCAGACAGTATGACGATCATCTGCAGATGCATCTTTCCACGTTAGTTATCCAACAACTTGACCTTATGAGACCTTNCCAAAATACCACACCCCAAACAACACAAAAAAATAAAATCCAAAAAACCCACCAACCATAAACAACACACCACACCACCCAACACTAAGCCATATCCTTGAGCACCAAGTCAACTTCTCTCTTGAATACCTCCAGGGATGGTGCCTCAACCACCTCCCTGGGCAGCCCATTCCAATACCTGACAACTCTTTCAGTAAAGAAATATTTCCTAATATCTAACCTGAACTTCCCCTGGTGCAACTTGAAGCCATTACCCACTCCACTTATTGTTCAAATTTCAAATTCTGGGTATTTTTTCCCAATCACCTTTTTTTTTCCCAACCATCCAGCAAACCCAGCATATTTATATAGTGATCATTTTCCTATACAGAGTATTTAACTAAAGAAACACAGCGTCAGTCCTTCCTAAAGGAGCCTGAGGGGAGACCTTATCACTCTCTACAACTACGTGCAAGAAGGTTGTAGAGAGGCGGGGGTCAGTCTCTTCTCCTGAGTCACAGGTGATAGGACAAGAGGTAACGGTCTCAAGTTGTGCCAGGAGAAGTTCAGATTGGACATTAGGAAAAATTCTGGCACTGAAAGGCTTATTAAGTGTTGGAATGGGCTGCCCAGGGAAGTGGTTGAGGCACCATCCCTGGAGGTATTTAAAAGGTATTTCCTCAACTACACTTTTGTACAGTTTTTGATTACTACAGTTCATAAGATGTCATCCCATGAGTCATTTTAAACTAACAAATCCAGGCCCAGCACCTTACAGATCTATTTGGAACTGCTCTAAATTTAACAAACCAAACCCAGGACACTACTACACTCCAGCAAAAAGAGATCTCCTTCTCCTTTTCCTGCAATTCCGTCTCCTTCTCAGCTTGTCTCATTTCCCTTGCTGCTCAAGAAAAAATGAGCGTTGGACACTTCAGGATAGCTGTTAATCGTATGCTCTTGTGACACCATCATGAGGAAGTTCTAGAGGCCCAATTTCTTATTTATCAGGACCTCCAAGTTTATTTTGTCACAGCTGGATAAAGACTTAAGTATCTCAACATTATGGTTTTCAGTAGTCAGACAGTATGACGATCATCTGCAGATGCATCTTTCCACGTTAGTTATCCAACAACTTGACCTTATGAGACCTTTTATCAAAACCTCTTCACTTCATCAGTAACTCCTTTTCAGTTTCAGCAATCCCAGTACAGTTGCACCATCCCTTTACTTCATGATTTGCATCAGGGCTAAGAATGTGAAAATTGCTACTGTTATTACCATCCAGCAGTTTTTAGAAATACAGATAATGACAGGCTGTGGCCAGTAGGAAATCAAAAATGATGTATTTGCTCTTACTGCCATACATGCATTTAATGATGTTCCAGGGTTCAGCAAGCTGTGGAATGAGCGTCAAAGATATGTTGTGAGCAGATCTCAAATGTCGTGCAGCAGGGTCAGGAGCTGGGAGTCATGGTGCTCTGAGAAAGGTCTCAGTGGGAGACAGGTGATATCAGGCTGCAAGTTACCTTGTTATCTTGCTTTCTTGCAGATGACAAAACACAGGACATAGGAAATTCCAGCTGCTCTCCTGTTGAAAGGCAGAATTTCCTGCTGCAATTATTTTGACAGAAACATCTGTGTGTTTGGGGAAAAATTCTGGTCAAGGACATGACCTCTACAAGAACACGATAAATACAACATATTTTTTCTAGATGCTTCAACCCAAGCCCTTCTTTGTGTGAAATGTCTACCAATGGTCAGCCAGACAATAGAACTAAATTAGGATTCTGAAATTACAGCTATCATTACCAGTGGCCAAAGCCAAATAGTCAGTGTGCTATTATTGGAGAAAGAAGAGGGAAAACTATTTCTTTTCTTCTCTTCTCTTTCTTTTTCCACTTCTGAAGACATCAGTAACTTGTGAATTAAAAAGCAAGGGGAGGTGGCTTTGAGCAGGATTCAGATAAAGCTGTCATGGGGAGCATGTGGTGCTATTTAAGTTCCTTCTGAACTCTGCCTGCCTGTCTCTGTCCTGTAGTCTTTTTGAGGCAGCTTTTGTTAAAGGCAAGTCATGCCAATCAGTCCTGGCAGGTGGTCTTTTTAGTTCCAGGTGTTGACAACAGGTATTTACTTTGGTCTTCTATATCCTATATCACAAAGGGAGATGGCAAATTCAGCATTTGTTGGCAGAACATTTGATAGATGACATTTGCTGGCTCAACATTCTTCATGTGACCATCCCCAACAGTTGTTATTCCAGTTCTTGTGCCTCTCGGTAAGGAGTAGCTGCAGATTCAGAACTTGAAAATTCATCGTCCGTTGTGGTCTCTCTACCAGCATGAATACTTCAAAGGAACACTGTGCTCCCTGGTTCTTTGTATTTTGTTATAAGGGAGCTTTTCATTCAGGTTCTTTTAATTTACCCACGAGTTTTAATGAGTTGCACTCTATTTTAATCTTAGTCATTTTTATAGAAATCTGATGGTGAATTAGAAACAGATGCAGCCCTCCCAGACATTTCCTAAAAACTACAAGATGCTTAAAAAGAATCTGCTTGCTAGTGTCTAGGAAAGGACCATTGGGGATTGATATATATTTGTCTACCTTTATTAAATTGTATTAATTATCTTAGAGCATGAAATTATCACAGTGCATGTTCCTTTTATTTTTCTTTTTGTCTTTTGTCTGCCACGCTTTTCGCCAAAAATCTGAATTAATATTTTAGCAATCAGAGCAATGCTTAGAACACGCCTGTTCCCATAACTGCTGGTTTGGAGGTAAATTGCATTTGTTTAGCTTGTATTTATTTAATTATTTATTAATGCATTGTGGCTTTTTGTTACTGTTTGAGTTTTTTAGTGTTTTTGTTGCTCTTGGGGAAGCACCATCAGGTAACACAAGCAATGCACACACAGTTCTCTACCTTATACATTCCAAAGTAGTTTGGTTAAACAAGAGTTTTGGACAATTATTAAACTACTAAAAGTAAACCCAAAAATCCCTAGGACCTTGATTGTTCACATAACCTGGATTCTGAAGTTGTTTTCTGCAGTCAGCCTCAAAATTTCTAGTACTGACCTTTGTTCACTGAAGCAACAAAACGCTTCATCCTCGTTTGGATGATGGGACAACGTGCAATTGCAGTGTCCTTATAAAGCCCCAAACAAGAGTAGAGACTCCAAGAACTGCATCTCTAGGCTTTGCTCAAGAGCAGGTGTAGGCAGTTGATCCACATCTCTTTTAGCAACCAGCAGCTCCTCATGGGATACAGGTAATTCTCTGTTCAAGAGAGAGAACCATGTACAAACCGGCTGCTGGTAGGGTGGCCAGGGTAGACCCTCCATCCATGAGTGGAAGCTATTGGCTCAGTGCTAAAACTGTACCAGAGTCCACATTAGTTTCCACAAAATACATGCCAATACTTGACTCTGTGGCAACCAGGGTCAACGGATCTGAATGTTTACCCAGTGGAGGGGTTGCACCTGTGGGGAGGAGTGGGCAGGTCAGGTGACCCAAAACTGACTAATAGGCTATTGCAACCCATCTGCCATAGAATCATAGAATGGTTAGAGTTGGAAGGGACCTTAAAGATCATCAAGTTACAAACACCTGCTGTGGGTGGAGACACCTCCCATCAGACCAGGTTGCTTAAAGCCCCATCCAGCCTGGCCTTGAACCCCTCCAGGGATGGGGCAGCCACAACATCTCTGGGCAACCTGTTCCAGTGCCTCACCACCCTCACAGGAAAGAATTTCTTCCTGATATCTAACCTAAATCTCCCCTCTTCCGATTTAAAACCATTACCCCATGCTCAATTTAAAAGCTTAAATGATAAAAGGGGTCACGTTGGCTCTTCTTCAGTGAGTTCTTGAATGGCTGCCACTTCAACGGCTCTCTGTCTTTGGTAACTGATGCCTGAGAAAGACCCTGTCAGTTCATCTACCTTCAATCCCCATCAATGTGTCCTGAAATCCAGAGACCAGTCTGGAACTTTCCCAGTGTCTGCCAGTGCCACCTTCCTGGGTTGTTGATATATATAGATCTATTTATTTCATTATTTCCCTTGTATTTCATTATTATTATTTTAAAAAATCAGTTTTTTTTCTGAACTTATAACCCTTTTTGACTCTTTTCTTCCTCCCCTTGGAACAAGAGGTAGGGGAGAGCATCATCTTACCAGTGGATGATGGGACAAGATGTAATTGCCCAAATCACAACAGTGGTATATCCCAACAAGATGCAGTGCTGTGGCATGTTGTGCCAACTGCTTGAATTTGCTCAGCTTCACTGATCTATGAAGTTGAAAGAAAAAAATGCAAGCTAGCTCCACTTCTTCGCCCATTCAATGCGCTGAGAGGCGTTGCATTGCTGTCTGCAGGACATTGACATCACGCCTTTAATTTTTGCCTCTTGGAGTATCACCACATTGCTGACTGACAGACTTCATCTCAGTGTCTTTTAGTCTAATTTTGTCAAATAATTAGCAGTCTACACACTAGCCCAAATAACACAATTTGTTGGCTTTTATCTTTTATTATTATTATTGTTATTATTATTATTATTTTTAAATATGGTTAATGTTCCTATATTGACTATTTAGAGAGGGGAAGAGCTGATTGAAATTGTGGCAAACTCTCTGAAAAGCTGCCTCTAAAATGGAAAACTGTTTTGGCTTTTTGCATTTTATTCTCAAAGAGAGGTCTTTTATCGACGCCAGCTTAGCACCTGGGAGAGAAAAATGATATCTTGAAAAAGACTTTTAAACCCTGAGGTTGGCTATGTGGTTTGTGGTTGGGTTTTTTTTTTTTTTTTCTCCTTTTTCCCTAGACTTTGTAAACACTTTTCTCTGTAAAAGTCATGCACATAATTGTGGGATCTTCCATCTTTTTTACAAGCAATAGGGTCTAAGTATTACACGTCTCAAAAAAGAGTGTTATTTTTTTGGTTGGGTTTTTTGTTTGGTTTTTTATTTCTTTTTCCTTTCCCCCCCCCTTGTTTTTGGAAGTTACCCAGTTAGGGAATAAATGCAGAACACAAAGGTGTCATTTTCTCTCTTAAACAAGGTCAGTATCCTGACAATAAGGGCACTTTAAAAGCTTGTCATTGTGCATGCATTCATGGGGGAGAAGGAGCTGATCAATGTCCTTTCAGGTTTCTTTTTAGGAGTTTTCCTTGACTTCTTTATTTTTTCCCCTGCCTGCCCCTTTCTTTCCTCCTCCACCCCACCCCCCCTCTTCCAACACTGTTAAAAGTGAACTAAATATTTTATTTTGTAAGGAAGAAATAAAGCACCAGTTCCACTGCCATATTTTAACAAGGAAAATTAATCCATCCCGACCAGGCCTGAGTTCAGACTTTTAATTTTTGAGCCTGCAATAGCTAAGAAACATTTCACTGATATTTTAATAAAGAAATACCTGGTTATTTGGTTTGCAGGCACAGATTGATCCCTCATCGTGCAAATTATCAGGCAGGGCTGCAGTTTTATTGAAGTACTACTTAGAGAAGCCATATCACGAGCACTGGCAGTTGCTGGTTTGAAACTTCCCTGGGTAGACAAGCAACAGAAAAACATTCCTGGTTTTGATAACAGTGGCCTCACAAGATGAAATTCATCTCTCCCAGCTTGGTCTCTGGTTTGGACGTTTCCATGTTAGCCAGACATCCTGAAACCTCATAGGAGGCAATGGAAAGAAATTATTCCAATGTCAGATTTTATTTCGTGCTTTCTCTGCCCCACCTTTAGTCACAAGCCCACAGAACTTTCTATTTGTGCTATCCTGTTAGTATCTGATTATTGCAGCAAGAAACGGTACAAATAGCCAGACTGAGACAGTTATTGCTATATTGCGAAAAGTGATACTTACCTAAAAACTGATTTATGATTCAATTTGTAGAAATACTGATGATTCCTTCAAGGACCACCTTTGCTTAGGAATGTGTGTACTAGAAATCATAGAATCACAGAATGGTAAGAGTTGGAAGGGACCTGAAAGATCATCAAGTTCTAACCCCCTGCCATAGGCAGGGACACCTCCCACTAGACCAGGTTGCTCAAAGCTCCATCCAGCCTGGCCTTGAACCCCTCCAGGGATGGGGCAGCCACAGCTTCTCTGAGCAACCTGTTCCAGTGCCTCACCACCCTCACAGGAAAGAATTTCTTCCTAATATCCAATCTAAATCTCCACTCTTCTAGTTTAAAACCATTACCCCTTTTCCTATACCAAGATAGGTTGAACTGATTCAAAAGGTAAAGCTTGAGAAGACAATATGACCTGTGCACAGAGGATAATAATGCTGCAGGTATCTAGTGTGATTTAGGTTTTCCTAGTTTTTAAAAAATATATGTATCCTATAAGCTAAAGCTTCTTGCACTGTTAAGACCTGCAGGAGAGCGAAATACTTCACAAATTAAGTGTGGTATTTTTGGAAGTGCCACACTTGGAAGAAAAAGTGTCTGTTGTTTCCAAATGAACTTCTGTTTTTAATTCTGCTTGAAAATCCCCTACTCCAGCAAAGGAATAAGGGCAAGCTGTACCTGTCAAGTCTGGATCTTATTCCTGAAAGTGCCCATTTTCACACCTGGATCTAAACCGGTTCAGCAAAGTGCTAAGGAGGGGATGAAGTGGAACGGCTCATGTGCTTAAAGTGAAGTATGTTCCTCCGAGCCTTGCTGAATCCATGTCAACATCAGTTTAAAAAAACTTAAGAGAGCTTAGCCCTGCTGACCTGCAGACAGATTCAGGTGTAATCCATGATCCCAGTGCAGTGGTTCATGGGGCAATTCAAGGATGGAGCTGTACTTCTCCTGCTCCCATCTCTTTAAGGTAGATATAACATTACTTTTACATAATTTTGATGCTGATTTCATTACGGTGTTTAAAGGAAGATCAATGTAAATGTATGATATCAGCTACCTCGTATAAAAGTCTTTTATATAAGCAGGTGGTTTTGGACCTTGCCTCCAGCTATACCTTTTGATCATTTAGAAGGCTACTGATGTACCCCAGGCAACTTACGTAAAACAGTTATTTGTACTCATTTAATGCTATACCTTTAAACACTCCTTTAATCTATTTGCAGTTGTAAAAGGTTCACAGTATGGAAATGTTTCAAAGGAGACGGTTTAACTTCCACAATTAGGCTGCATTTTTTTTTCTGGATAGAAAAACTCTACTTCTTTTTTTTTACCTTGTGCAATCAAATACACGTCCAAACAACCCCCCCAACACACCCTTCCCCTTCCCCTGTTCTGAGAAAAGCTCTAAGTGGAAGCTCCTCAATCAAAGGTGGGTGCTGCTGAATGGCAAGGGACTGGGTAAGGGTGGCAGGAATTTGTATGCCTATTCCAGTAAGTGCATTTCAGTGCTTCAAACGGCTCAGGAAAGCTATTAATCTTCACTAAAAATGAAATGTGCTTGAGTTTATTAAAAAAAAA
>VZRU01012615.1:0-28043 GCA_013398155.1 Pedionomus torquatus | reverse complement strand
AAAAAAGATTATTTATCCTGATTTCTTGTCACTGGGCATAAGCTCCATCTGCCAAACAATGTAAAACAGGTGGCCAAAGATGAAAGCATCGACCTTTTGTCAGGAAGTGTAGTGACAGGACAAGGGGTAATAAATTGGAAAAGGGGAGATTTAGATTGGATATTGGGAAGAAATTCTTTCTTGTGAGGGTGGTGAGGCACTGGAACAGGTTGCCCAGAAAAGTCATGGATGTCCCATCCCTGGAGGTGTTCAAGGCAGGCTGGATGGGGCTTGGAGCAGCCTGGTCTGGTGGGAGGTGTCCCTTCCCATGGCAGGGGGGTTGGAACTTGATGATCTTTCAGGTCCCTTCCACCTCTAATCATTCTATGATTCTGTGACCCCAGATTCCTTACCATGATTGGCCTTAATAAACTTACATCTGAGGTAAGTTTGACCCAAGTCCTGCAAACCACTGAAGGAAAAGAGTCTAGTGATTTAACTCTTTATTAATTTATGTGAACCAGTTTTTCCATGTTCTCCCTGGTTTTGTTTCTTGTGTCAAATCAGTAAACAGCAAAGTCCAGGTAAAAATGTAAGAACACTTTATGAAGCTTAATAATGTAATTTTCATGTATGCTGTGTGCTCCTGTGCTTTGCACTCTGATCAGCAAGAAGTGTGCACAGCAAATCCATTTTATTAATATCTTTAATTGCTTCCAGAAGGCTCTGGTGTTTTATTCTGTCAAACCAGCCATAGAAAGACAATTAGATATCAGTTAACACATTTAATGTTCTGATGGTTTTTTTGATAGCAACAATCATAAAACAATAAAAGCATTCCTTCCCCATAATGGTATTCTGGGGAGCCAGGTGTTCTGCATGTTAGAACAAAATTACTACCTGTTATAAATAAAAAGCTTTGTGTAACATAGTAGTAGCAGAAGGTGGAAGGGATGCAACAAAATAGATGCTCATATATACTTTTCACTCTTGGATTCATTTGCAGAAGCTGTATACACATATCTAGCCATGCACACAGGTATCTTGATGTCTAGACACACACACACATGAGTACTCTTTCTTTTTTAAACAACAAAGTGGAGGCAGCTATCTTGGAATCCATAAGCAGACCCATTTCTCTCGTTTACGAGATGGTATCTGTTTATATGAAACTCAAACACAGCTACCTTTAAGTTAGTTGTAGAACTTCCCTTCCTAAATAGTCAATTTCTTCTAAAATCAGATTTCTAAGAGAGAAATGACATCAGACCCCAAACTGCCGATTTACTGTGAAGGAAGTCTGGTGTGGTTTTATCTGCCAATGTTTGTTCTGAAGACATTTAACACGATGCACGATGAATCTCATTCTTACTGCTCCTTTTTGTAAAATTCAGGACAGAAAAGTCTTTCTGAATTACTACTTTTTTATTACTGTAAACTCTGATAGCAGAAAATAATTCTGATAAGCACAATAAACTCCATCCTGGGAGCTGAGAGTAATTTCTGTTTCTAATTTTAATTTTTCCTATTTGAAACCTCTTTTCACTGTTTTGATAACAAAAACCATTATATTTTCCTAAATTTATAAACTCTTTCCACCCACTGAACCTCTTTGCCTAGAAAAGCAGTGAGGTTTTATGTTTCATGGCATATTTCAGTTATCTCCCCCCCATTCTTGAGTATTCTTCAGAACCAGAAACAAGAGCAGAAATGAAAACTGATTTTAAAAATGTTGACCGGTGTAAAAGGACACTTCACAGCAAGTAAAATTGAAATTGCAAAATTAAACCAAGTGAGAACTGGAAAAGAGATAAAAGAAATGCAAAAACATTCATAGGAAGTAAGGAAAAAAAGTGGAATAAGCTGTGAAGATGGGACAGACGCAAAGGTAAGAAGGTGAACTGCTTGTTTACCTCAACCACCAGGTTCAGTGAGTCCTCCTTGCTCAGGTGCATACATCCTTCCTAATGGCTCTGCTGCCTATAGCACCCTCATTATTTGGCAAAACCAAATCCAAACTTGATCTGCCACATGTTTGCTCACGGAATTTGTCAGAGAAATGCGCCAGCTCTAAAAGGAGTAACTGAATCTTATTGGTAAGGGTTTTTTTTTCATTCTTCAGATTTTATCTGGGAGCTAAAACCTCTTCATGATGACATTGTAATCTTGGTAATGTATAGATCATTTATAACCATAGTGCAATGTAAAGTACATATATTGATTTATGTCTGTAAGTATACACGTGTATGTTTATATAAAACACCATGTATGAAATGCTCAGAAAAATCTCTCTCTGTATTCACACAGCTCCTCTTGACAATCTATAAGGGACTTCAAGAATTTCTGTGCCAGTAACTCTTTCATCTTTCTTCCCCTGTGTGATTTTGACCCAGACAGCTTCCATTTCACCCAGGATATTTCTTCTTGTTTCTTTACTGTTGCATTAAATAAATCAGTATCCCATCAGCTTTAACTATATTCTTTTTGATTTTGAACAGCTCACTCCTGTCAGTTCCCATCTTCCAGTACTGGCTGCTGTTTCACCACCTTCCTGTCACCTTGTAGTACTCAGATTCACAACCTGTGCCACTGAGGCCAGCTTCTTCCCTGGAGATGAAGCTTGGTCTTTTGGTTTACCCATGAAATTCTCTGGCTTTGGCTGGCTTTCCATGCATTTTCTAGATGATCTTTCATGGCTCAAGCTCTCTGCCTGTGGGATTAGAAAGAAACAGGAGTGTCTATGTGTCATCTATTAGTATTTCCAGCTGTCCAGAGTACAGCCTCTCCTCTTAAATTGTGCAAGCAGAGTTTGCCACTGGTCTGTAAAAACTATAGCAGACACTTTCTGCTTACTCACCTTCATCAAAATGAATTGAATCAGAAACACTAATTGCTCACCAAGGTCTCAATACCATACAATCTAATGTCAAACACTTGAGGAGGTGATCCAGAAGAGTCTACAGATTGCATGATTTTATAAAATAAGCTATCTGGTTTGACTGATCTTGAGTGAGAGCAAGGAAATTTAAGTATTCCACGGTTTGTCACAACATTTCTGTCTGTCTCTGAAGAAGGCCTTCGGATCTCTTTTGCCTTCATTTTCAAGTCTGGAGACTGGGAATAATAATGTCAAGCTCCTGGATTGTGTTGCAGGATCTATCAATAGATGCACAGTGAGTCCAGATCTTTAAAAAAAAAACCCAGTTCAATACAAGGTTAAACGTTACAATCGTAAACAGAATTTGTTAACAATAATATATGTAAGTGTATGTGTTTGAAATATGTAGACATCAGGGCGTTCTTTTGTTTGTGCTCCTGTGGATAGATGTGTAAAGAAAAGAAATCACTGAAGTTGGCCGCTGCAGTGAAAATAGGAGACATGCAAATTTACAAGCCAGTAATCAGATGCCACCTTCTGGTTCATAGAGAGAAGGAGAAAATCAATAGCCCTATATAAATAAATCAGTCAGACTGTATAATACCTGTCTGCATTATCCATACACGCAGAGTGTGCTATGAGCTTTGCAATTTTCTATTTATGATCACTTAGTCCAAGAAACCCACAATAGTGGCAACTGGAAAAGAGTCTCTAAAAAAAAGAGGCAATGAAGAAAAATAGAAAGAAAGAAGGAGGAGGAATAATGGAGAAAGGATGGCTTTTTTTCTGGAAAGGGAACAAAAGCCTTCTGTAGCCCATGAGGAATTCTACAGCACATCAATCGTTGCCTGAGTCCCACTGAACAAGACTCAGAATTTTTCCAGAGCAACCATTGCTCCCACTCCCAGCTGAGAGTCTGGTCCAGCATCAGAAAAGAAGGTGTGTGCTAGAATATTACATCCTCTCGAAACCAAGTGTAGTCTTAAAAGCAGCCAAGCAATAAAAACCCCCTCCAAAATTAGACCCCAAAGAAGTTCTTCTAATGTCTCCACAATAGGATGATATTCTATGAGAGAAATTGGAAACACTTTGTACAAACATCTCCTTGTGTTGCGATGTTTTAAAAATATAAAAAATTAGGATAGTAATTTCACTTTAAACACATTATTGACAAAGGCAGATTTAACTCCTGTTTGAGATGATACTGAGATTAAGGAAAAATATTTTAGTGGAACCACTTGTCATTATATAATCCTATAATGTCAATAAATTAAAAATTAATGCACAGAATCAAATTCATCTTATAAATTGGAGCTAGGAAGTCAGTCTTCTTAAACAATAAGGCACAGAAAGAGGTATTGTTAAAATGCTTTTAAAGTAAAGTTTTTTAAAATTATACTTTGTGAGGTATAGCTCAATATAGTATCTAAAATATTCACAGTGCCAGTGACTCTGACAGAGAAAATAAGAACAAACATCTTTGTCCTTACAATCTAAATTAACTAAAGCTGAACAAGAAAAGAAATACTTGTCTGGTCAGGGTTTAAATAAATTTCAGACTTTAAAATGGCATGAGTAGAATTACTTGCCAAATGTGGATATATATTCTCCCTCTCTGTGGTTTGGAAAGCTTTTTACTTAATTACTCCTTCTTTCAGCTTACAAGAAATATTTTTCATTTTAATTCTGCAGTTTGTTCGTCAGAGTCATCTGGCATTGTTCCAAGTGCAGTTTCCAGCGTTGATTTAAACAGCTGGAAGCAGGAAGAGGCGAGGGGGATATTTAACTAACCAGGACAATTGTGTATTTTCATCTAAATCCCGATACCCGCACAAACGTACTCGATACAAATCGGGAGTAAAATGTCAGCCGCTATCTAGTAAGTAAGTAAGGCTTCTCTCACCCTTTTCTAACATAATGAGGAGGCTGAATATATGTATGGGAAGTCATATATTTATTTAAATAAATTAATAATATTTTAGTGTACCCCCTGGGTTACCAGAAAGTGCCAAGGACTACATTGCCTAAATTCTGTCTTCTAATAGATAGGCCTAACCAATAAATTCAGAATTCTGTTCTTTGGAAAAAAAAGAATAATTGGGTAGAGCACTCAAAATGGCAATTGAAACCAAGAAGTTTTACTTGCACATTTAAATAATGATGAAAATAGAAAAAGTAAAGCACAGGGACAGAGTTTCAAACCACTACAGTTCTGATCTACTAAAACACATGGTTCATTCTCATTTGATTTCAACAATTATTCACAGTATAGAACCAGAAATGTCCAGGATTTTCCTCCAGGAGGAAAATTCCTGTGAACATTCAGAGGTCCCTGTGATTAAAATGCTGTGCAAAAATTGTTAGTATTTGCCCAAGATTTGAGTAGCAGTCTATGGCCTGCTTGTTTTGTTTTGTTTTTTTTTTTTTTTTCCTCTCCAGATGAAGAGTATTATTTTCTTCTCCAGATGTTGCTGGATCAACAACCTCATCTTGTTTGCCAGGGTTCCCAGCCTAACTGCAGTTTAGGAATATGCATACAGGTTTCCTCAAACTGAGATTTCAGCAGAAATACTATTTTATTTTAGCTGAAATGAAGGACTACCTGTTTCAAATCTCAGAGTTCCTGATTCAAACCAATCTAGGGAAAATTCCTTAAAGGAGCTTATTTAATATTAGTAGACAGATCGCTAATAGGTTGCAAAGGGAATGTATAAAACCTAAAGACCTATAAGATTACCAAGATGTGCCTTAGTATTTATCCATCTGTAACCTTCCACTAACATGTTCATGTTCATGTAACATGTTACGTGTTCAACTGTTATATATTTGGGATAATTTCAGACTCAGACAATATGCAGATGTTTGATGTGTCATGATATGTGTTCCCTGTCTGCCATAAATACAACTCTGGGAAAACCTCTAAGGCTTCTTTGATTTGTCCTTCCTAAGTGAAGATTTGATGCTTCATTGGGAGCTCTGAAGCCAGTTGCAATTTGCTCAGTTGGGTGGCTCTGAATCTCAGAAGAGAAAAAATAGGGGCTGTTTTGCTTGTATTTATTATTACAGTTTAGTGGCTCTTTCTAAATCTTGGACTGATATCCACAGTGCATCTTAGGAAATTTCACAGCCAGAATTATTAATCTCAGCAATCAAGCCTATCAAGGTGAAAAGCCTAAGTTCCTTAAATAATGAAATACCTGTAAGCTTGCAGGAAAAGACCAGATAACTGTTATAGTCTACAAACAGAGGTGGAAGTTGAGCAAAGGCATTATACTACACCTGGCTCCTGGTTTGGGCTTGTACTTCATACACCTTTCTCCTCTCTGAGATCCACACGGTAGTCTCCTTATTTTGGACACATACATGAAGGACCAGAGGAGCTGATACTGCTCATTTATTCATAATAACTTGTCAGTCAGAAAAAAACATGGTTCTCTTTGAGTAGAAGACTGATTTAAATGAATGGTGTAATCACTAAGCTGTTGAGCAAAAGATGATCATCCAGGAAATCAGGGTTACAAAAATACCAGCAAACAGCTGTGTCAGGAGACAAGCATGTGGAATCAAATTAGCCAATAAAGAAGATGCACTTTAAAAAAGTGCATCTTTAAAGAAGATAAGCAATAAAGAGCAATGCACTTTTTTTTGGCCAACATTATGCCATGATACTGAGCTTTTAAGATGAAATTGGGTCAATTTATTCTCTTGCACGTTGTGGTATAACATGATTGCCCAAAAGAGCAAAACACTCCGCTTGATGATTGAGATGGTCAATTCTGAGAACATGTTTCAACATCTCTTCCCGTAATATTTTCTGTCTCATTCCTCATACTTCCTGGCTTTTGCACATTGCAGGTTTGCATCGTTTTTCATCCTGCAACTTGCAGACATGTCCCCTTCACAACTGACTTAGTAGCTAATATAGGATATGAATATTTCAAATTATTTCTTCTAGGTCTGCGTAATCAAGAATTAATGCCACTTGCCTGTGTCGTCAACCGTCTTGAAGTTCAGTATTATTACTCGCATTAAATAATCAAAACAAATTCCATCTGACAGTTTTATTTATTGCTTATCAGTTTTCTTCTAGTGATAATGAGCTTCTCTGCATCTCATCAGTTCGGGATATTTTCATATATATTAACTTTCATTCCTGGAATGTATTCCTTGAATAAGAAGGTCCCGTCTGAAGGTTGGTTGACCTGAAGCAGTGACGTCTCTGTGTGTTGAATGAAAAACAAATCTAAAAAAAAACAGAAGAGGGCTGCAGCATCGCCCATTTGTTCTAGTTACAAATTTCAGTACTTATCCCACATTTTGCCATCCTTTTCTCCCTTTTATGCCCTGTTTGTGGGCAACATATTCAAATAAAATTGTTTATAAAATGTGTTTGTGCACTAAGTAAGTGACTATTAGACTAGTAAGTCTATTAGACTTACTATTAGTAAGTGAGTATTAGACTAGTCAGCAAATTGATGGCATCAGATGCTATTGAAAGGAGACACTTATCAATAATATGATATGTTATAATACAATAGTGGTTCTAGCCTTAAATTAATATATCCTTGAGGTATTTACTTCTTTACAAGGTAATCCAGACACCAGCTGTTTCTGCCTGCAACAGATAATTTGAGGTGAAAGGAAAAACAAAAATCCACACCTGGAAGTGTTTCATCTAGGAATTTAATAGAAGTCACTGAAAATAAATGCATTGGCACAGAGAACACCCTCCTGTGGAAGATGATATTAAAACCTATGAAGGAAAAAACCCTCATTGTTCAATGTGAAGCACTTAAGAATTTCTGAGAAAAGCTCTTTTTTTTTTTTTTTCCCCCAATGAATTTCTATGGGAATTTTCCACAAGGGGCTGATACAGAAAGGATGAAGTCAGAGCAAACTTTTGCAGCCAGCTCATGACATTTCCTACAACGCTGACCTTACACACCTAGAACTAGAAGGATGTGCAACATGAGCTGCAATCACGTCTGAATGGGACTAACCTTCTTCTGCCAGTAACAATAGGATTTACCTGATTTGAAACGTACTTCCAGCAGTGGACATGCCCCATGTGCTGCCCTTGCTAAGAAAGAAACTTCCAGCAGAAACCTGACAGCTCCCATTATGCAGAGTGGGCCGAGATATTAAACAGTAGGCTTAAAAAGATAAAAGAAAAAAAAAAAAAAGAAGGGGGAGGAGGGGAAGAAAAAAGCATCAATCCCATCTTTTCCAGTGCTCTGATAAAGGTCCCTGAAAAATATGCTTTAAAGAAGCCAGCCAGCTTTCATCTGAACAGGTCAGGAGGGGAGAGAAACCTTTACAGCACGTACAAAGAGGCTATAACGTTCATTTTGGATAGTGCCTTACCTGATGAATTCTGATTGCATCCTCATTTGACTCGTTTAAACTGTTACTAAATGTTCTTTAACACCCAGTGAACTAAACACATTGAGGAGAACTTAGTTTGAAAGCTATTATCGTATTCATTTCTTTTACACTTCTGAGAACATTGCTTATGGCACCTTACGAATTCCTGTGAATTCCCTTTTTAGTACCTTAGATAGAGGGTGTGAAAGAGAATATGATCAAAATTAATGCTGAAACATCTCCATAGGCAAAAAACTGCCTGGAAAATCAGGCCTTAAGGAGAATTCACTGTTCGGCTTTGGCTTTACATTCGTAGCTGAGTGTATTCTAAGTGTTTTATATGGAAAGTAACATAGATATGAGCACTTATCTTACCAGTGAATTAGGAAATCTCGCTGTCCTACCACTTTGCACAAAGTATGGGAACGGCAGAGGGATGATACACAAGGTGTAAACAAGAGCATCTCTTTTTTTCAAAGAGTCTGTTCTCATCAGCAACAGGGCTCAAGACCTGCAGGTGAAGCCCTAATGATCATATGCTAATGACTAGATAGTGTTTTAGAAACAACTCGAATTATAAAAACTGAAGTAATTTTTTTCCCGGTACAAGGTGAAGTCAAATAATGGCAGAAGTCCTGCTGATGAGAGGAACAATCTAAATGGTTGATACCTGGAACCAGGGGTGTCTGGAATTTCTGTATTTGTGGGGTTGCTCCTGTATTACTCCTGTGTCATAGCATCTTAGAAAACATTAATATGTGAACATTGTCGATGGAAGAGAGAACAATTTTCTCTCCATCCATTGCAGAACCAGAGGGCAAAAGACCAAAATTTCAACCTCTGAAAGGTTTTGCATAACGAAATCAGGGACTAAGTGACTAACCAAATTAACTGACATATATTTTTTTTTGCTAAATTCATCCTCCCAGTGATGTTCTGAGAACATTTTCCTCTAGTGCATTAGTTTTGGCAGCCAGTAGGAGGTGCTAATGTTCAAAAATGATTGATATTTTGATTACAGCCAGATGTGATTTGGGACTTGCCAGTTGTAATTTCCTTGCTATTAGCTTCAAGGTCTCTTCATATTATGAGAGTGGGAAGTCCAACCAAGAGAGTATCGTGGTGTCATCTGACACACAATGGTTCTGAGGACACTCAGTTACATGAAAATTTCTAGGACTTCAAGAGGCATACATAGAAATATAACCTGTCACCAAATGCTCTAAACTCCCTGTAGAAAAAAAAAAAAAAAAAAAAAAGGAGAAAGAGAAAAATGAAGGAAGGACTTTGAGGAATCGGTGCAGCTCATTCCAAATAAATATTTCAGAGAAGTCGGGTGAATTAGTCTCTAAAAAAGTCCATTCCTTGGTGTTGGCTTTGATGCCTACTGCAGGATACCAGCTTTACAGACATTTTAGGTTGGGCACGATATGTCCCATGTATGGTGTCTATCTCAGATGTGATCTGAGGGATATAACCGCCTTCCATCTCTTCCAAGGTTATAGACATAGAAACCCTGGCAAACTGGGGGTTAATGTTGGAAGGGAGGAGAAGCATCCTGTTGTGTTCTTTTACTGTCTACACAATACCCATCCATAGATCTGGCATCCATCTGATATCTCCAAGAAACCCCAGGATGAACTGCAGCATGCAAGCAGATTGAAATAGAAGTTTGCATAAAATCTTATGTGTATTTAGGAGAAGAATATCTCAATTTCGTGAAAATAGGCATTATTTCCAAAGAGTTCATCATCACATGCAATTGGTTTGCATGTGTGTGTGTGTTTTTCTCTCCTAATCCTGTTGACTGCACTGTATTTTAAAGTCAGATGAAAGGAAGAGCAAGCAAACAGAGTTTTTTCCACTGCTTTGATGTCACTAATGTTCTGTCAACTGGCTTATTAAACCATACACTCTTAGTACTCTAAGCAAAAGCTTGAGTGCTTTACAAGGTGTCTAAAAATATACTGTGATCCTTAAAAGTATGATCATACTTATCGGACAAGACACTAAATAAAAGATGATGCTCAAGACCTCTTTTATATTTTATTCACCTCTACATATAAGTTTAATCAGGGTGGCAGAATTTTCCATTCAGTCATAGTCGGTTAGGGAAATCTTGCGGAGTCTGGAGGTGAGGTTTTTACGCTATGTGTTTTAAAAACAGTTTAAATAACACCATCCAGCTAATTTCCAGGGTGGGGTAAACTGGGATGAAAATGACACTGAGAGAAGAAATCGCTTGCAGCATCATTTTGTTGCAACGGAATAGAACAATCCCGCAAAGGAACAAGGGGATCGGTGAGAAGCACTGAACTCACAAGTCTTAGGCACAGTGCAAAGAAGCTAAAAATCTGCATTGAATTACAGGTCCAAACCGACCTGTTGCTGCGCTGACAGTGGCTCCTTCCTTGCTCTGCAGAGAAAGCTCTTTGCTGGTCCTTTTACCTGGGACTTTCTGCATTTGCTCAATCCCTGCAGGATTCCTGAGCTTGTTCCCTAAATCCCAACTGAATGGAGAGAGATTGGATGAAAAATATCACCAGGTGGCCAGATTTTTCATTTGGACAACTTGTCATCTCTTAAATAGTGAGACACACAAGGATCTGTCTCCAGACTCTCTTTTGAAATAAAAGTAATTATCTGGACCCCTAAGAAATGTTTCCAAACTATTTGCTCTATACTGGCACCCAAACAGTGAGAATGCAGTATTATTCCCCAAACTTTGACTTAAATTCTCTTTTAAAATAATGAGTCCAAATTTAAAAAAGGGTTTGTATTACGTTGAGCCCCTGGCTCTGTAGACATCAGCAGTGACTCTCTTTCTGGCTTCAGTGGGACCAGAATGTTACACTTGGTTTCTTTTCCAACTAAACAGAAAATGTTTCCTTACTATTCGCTCTATTATCTTATCTCAGATTTTTTTTTTTTTCTCTTTGCTGCTGAGTAGCTTTCCCAATAAAACTGGGTCACAGGAGTAACAAGAGGTAGCTTCAGAAGACGAGTAGCTCTTGCACTTTCCTTGCTTTTTGTTTGGTTCTTTAAGCCTCTGTAGAGCTTTTAATCCCAGAACTCTGGATGGGATTCAACAGGCTTAGCAACAAAACATAAAAGCTTACCAAAAGCACCCCAGAAAGAGCTGCATTCTCTCTGCCTTTTTCTTACTTGGTCACTTATTTATCCTGCTCCTATATCTATCATTTTTTTAATTACTTTTCCTTGGTTTTGGAAGCCACATACTGTTGCTTTGCATTTGGGAAAAAAAAAAAAAATTGAATCATCTGGCTTGATAGAGGCATGCTGAACGGGGAATCTGCATTTCTACTTCCAAAGGCAGCCTCCGGGTCAGCACATGAAAACTCTGAGGTCAAAATGTTGGCAGTAATGAGATCGCAGGCATTTCAAAAGTTGGCATAGCTCTTTGTACGATGCAGGAGAATCCCTCTGTTTCCTCTGGTGCTGTTTCATGCTAATTTGGAAGCTGCAAACAGGCATGGAACATTTCAAGTGAAACCTCAGTTCATCTCGGATCCTAATTTATGGCTTTTGCGGAGTGCTGGGGTTGAAGCTGTTGAATTCTTAAGAATGAGAAAAAGACAACATATGTAGATAGATAGTATGCCAGCCAAAGGAAGAGTGAATTAATTGCAAATATTCCAAATATATCTTTTATCAGAAATCAGAGGTAAGTTATTATTTCCTGCTTTATATTTTTGACAAACACTCCCATTATAAAAGGTGCAATAGACCAATTTTTTTGGCCAATGACCATTTTTCTCTCCTTTTTCAGAGGATACCCTACTGGTAGGAACAAATTAAAAGCCGTGAGACTTAGTCACTTTCTTCTGAAAATCTCAGGAGTTAGAACCTGACAAACTCATTCCAATTTTGCAGCACACGTTGCTGCAGAAGGATGGGGACTGAATGTGTTTATCACTGTAAACATACAAAGCTTCACACTTGACCACCCAGAAATTCCCAACTACGTCCACAAGCAAAATTTGATGCCTGCAGTCCAATAGACCTCTAGATCTATGAATATGGTATGAAATATGTAAATTGAAATTTTATTTAAAAATATGAAATATTTCCAAATATGAAATAGTAATATGAAATAGTAAGTCCTGATTATCTGGAAACCTTGACATTTTCACGATACAACAGTTTATTTGAGATTTTAAACCACACATTTTCAACTTTCTTTTTCTGCTTTTACTAGTCAGATCAAGGAGTAGTAGCGAAGAAAGCAATCATGAGAAATTTTCTTATTATTCTCAAGCTAAAGAAAATGTGGACACCAATGAAGTAGTAAAAATTTAAAAAGCAGCGTTGTGCTACAGACATTGAGGCCCACAGTTTGCAAGAGGCCAAGTGCTAGGAAAAATTAACAAGACCCAGTGACAAGAGGGGAACTGATTGCCATCTTTTCTTTTCAACACCAGAGAAGTTTTCTTGTAAAGCAACTTATTAGAGGTTGGCCTATGTTCTAAAGTACAAGAACTATTTTTGGTTAAAAATTTAACTTTTTTTAGAATATATATGTTCTGGCACTAGGTATTTACCTCCTTTAGATGATCACAAAATCTGTTTGCGCAGCATCTGTAGTCCAAAGCCCAAGAGATTAAGAGAAGCTTGGATCCTTTCTCAGCTGAACCCAAGCTCTGAACCGTCTGAGTTTTGTCTGTCACTGATGCTGGGATCCTGCGGGAAGTACAGACAAACTGGACTTCCACTCCTTCAGAAACAACCCCAAGAAGACCGAAATGTTATTTTCCCTGCTTTGCACTCCTTTAAACAAACCCAGTGGGGTATATCAGATGTAGATTGAGGATTAAGTTATAATTACAATCAATATCTTTGCCATGCCCGCTTCGCCAAATGATATATATTTCAGTCAGTGAGCTTTGGGGATTTATCTCTGCAAGGCCTGTTTCTGCCCAAATCAGTGTGTCTTTCCCTTTGATATTCCCACAGTGTTCACATATACCCTCAAACATACACAGCCCTGGGTAATATGTCTCCAATGCGATGAAATCAATGGGAACACAGCCTTTTTTGCCTGACAGTATTGTCAGGGTGTATTATCTGGTTTAGGCTGTGGCTTCAGTTCATAGCAGTCGTCAGTTAAATTTCCCTTTCTGAAGCTGAGCAAAGTGTGGTAATGTCACAGCCACAGGCGACTGCCGCTCACAGGACGGTTTACCGGTGGAGCTTAGCCTCCTGGCTTGTCACAGTGTATATATCTCAGGGTCTTCTTTTCCTTCCTACTCAGAGGTTTCCAAGAATGTTGCCTGGAGCAGTCATGGGATGCAAAAAAAGAGAGATTTTTGTTCTGCACTTAGCAACATTACCACACTTCACACTCAGTTTCTGATAAGGGGAAATTTAACTGACTGCTCTGAACTAGATATACCAGATAATACACTCTGACAGTGCTGTGGATAAAGGCTGGCAAACCTACTAATTTATATTTCATTATCTCTGCACTTGGCTTAATCTGTTATCTCTTACTAAACGTTCGAAAGCTCACAAAGAGAGCTGCACTCAACAGCAGAAAGTGGAACCACAAACACCTTCTGAACACAGGGTGGCTTCTGTGCCAGAGGGTAGATGGGGCGTTTTGGCTACCCAACCTTCCCCAAAGTTAACGTGCAGCACTGATCCATCGCCTGTCATTTTAAACCAAGTTTTTTATCCCCGTACGACCACCTCTCTGTCAATGCAGGGTGTTTTTTTGTGGGTTTTTTTTTTTTTTTTTTCTTCCCTGGGTCTCTGAAGGGGCGTTTGTTCCATCTGTAGGTGTTCAAGAGAGAGGTTCATCAGGAAAGCTGTGGTTGTCAACACAGCCCACAACTCCAGCTATTTCAGAAGTGGGTGATATACACAGATCAAAATGCACCCTCATTTTCCAGCCTCCAAGGAACGGCAACATGAGTTGTTGTAAATGACGATCAAGTATTAATCTCCTCAAGGCTGGAATACAAAGTTCATCATCTTGCACAATCTAAACCATTCTTTGTCTAAACTGTTCATTTTTTACCTGGACATTAGTCTTGTTAGTACAGTCAGCAAGACTAACCCAAGAGCCACCTCCAAATTAATACCCACAGAAGAATATTCAGTATTTGTTAGTTGGTTATCTGCATTATCTGATTTTGCTGTCTGTGAGTGAAGGTAGGATAAGGAACTACACCAAAGGAAATGTCATTGAAACATGAAGCTTACTTTTTTTCCTATAAAGACAACTACACCTTCAGAGGGAGGTTCAATTAGTCCTGTACACATCCAGGGACTTTGCTGTCCCTGAGCAACAGTTAGAGTCATGAAACTGAGTCAAAAGTCAAGAGATCTAAATTCTCTCTGTAACTGACATAGAGCAAATCTTCCAATCTGGCACAAAGAGAAATTGTGAGATGAAGATGCTCCTTTCTGCCCTGAGAGAAGCATATTTGGCTGCCCCACAGTCAAGAATTCCCACTATCTCTTATCCACTGATAAGGGCGTTGCTGAGGTCGAGCCCTACTCTTGATCTAGGTCCACATCGTTAGTCAGAGAAAGGATCTGAGTAGGTTTCTACTATGCTGGTGTGGGACCTCACTAATGGGATACAGGCTGAAAGGAAATTTTATTCTTCAATTAACAGTAGCTCAGGGCTTTAGGCTATTTTCCTCTCAGTTTTGTGAATGTTACCCTAAAAAAGCCATGTCCCCAGAGTGGTTGCTGTTTGGAAAAGGCATTGGGCATTCAGAGGTAGGGGGATTGCAGTCTTGAGGTCCTTCTCAAGAAGACATGACATTTATGTTACCATACAGTTATAGTATATTCCAAGCTGTTATCTGTCTGTATAAGAGTCTTTGCCTATATGTTTATTTCTTCAGTTCACCTTCATGATACCAATTCCTTCCCGTAACACTTGCAAGAATAGCATGTAAGCCCTTACTTGCACAGCACATTTGTTTTACAAAAGACTCAATATTTATTTTATTTCTTTAATTGCAGAGCCAATCCTTGTGCCACTTCAGGATGCTTTCACATCAAAAGAGACTTTTATAATTTTTTCAGCATTTTCCATCTCACACTGTTTGTTGTCTGTACCTATTTCATCAGTTATTGTATCACTGTGATCTCCTTTATAGATTACTAAATATTTTTACCTGCATTTAAAATAGCTTTGCATTTTTAACCTTAAGGAAACCCCAAATAAACTTTCAGCTCTTAATTATTCTTTCTCTTTGCATGCTTTGATTTCTAACATTGCTGGCCTTCACCACTCAGCTTTTAAAATCCTTCCAAATACTTAAACTGATTTGACTTTACATCGTCTTAAACTACAGTTGCGGCTTTGTTTTGGTTTTTCATGACTTGTTGACTGTCAAATTTGAAAGAGTATATTTAGGTTAGGATTCTGCTTTCTTTCACTTTTATTACACAGAGTAGCAGATTTTCTCCTACTATGCTGTCCTTTTTGGCTGGATCAGCACTCAATAAGCACTTTGAGAACTACTGATGGAAAAAAGACTGGATGAGATTTGGCTTTTTCTTTTAGATATAAACCTCTCTGAAGTACAGCAGTGTGTGTTTAAAAACCAGCTACGGAAAACACCATGCAACAATGAAATTTTGATTACCATAATTTCTAATTTTGTCTTTCATGGTGTTTTAGATCCTGCTAAAAGAGGAAATGAGTGGTGTACATCCTACACATTGGTTAGCTGTGACTCTTTTGCAGGGTGGTAAAAGTCCTTTCCCCTTCTTGACTAATATTTTTAACTTTATAATTTGTGTTGATCACTCCGTCTGAAATCTGGGCCATCTCTAGAAAGAAGACAACTTAGTCTGAATATGAAATCAGTAATTTCTGTTTAAGAAACAGAACCTACTAATGTTAAGCAAGAAAGAGAGAAAGGAGGGTAGATTTTGCATGTCTATGTTTAGGATGCAAGCTGAATTCTTTTTATGTTCAGAGACGATCATCAAAGCACTTATTTAAGTAGGCTCAATGTGAATGTGAAGACTCCAGGATTGCTTTTTGATTTTTATTAGCATTCTGTTAATCTGTTGCTAACACATGTAATATTAATTTGCTTAATATTTCTAAAACGTGTTTAATATATGGAGAATATGGTGTTGGGTGTAAAATATGCTAGTCTAAGAAATGG
The DNA here is from genome assembly GCA_013398155.1 of Pedionomus torquatus. Classification (NCBI taxonomy): domain Eukaryota; kingdom Metazoa; phylum Chordata; class Aves; order Charadriiformes; family Pedionomidae; genus Pedionomus; species Pedionomus torquatus. The sequence goes on along the minus strand of VZRU01012615.1, from coordinate 11,663 downwards.
GTTCAGTTGATGACTTGGATATAGATGTCTTGTGTGTCAGAAGTCAAATGGTTTGATATTTCTATACCTGTTTTTAAAATGGGGTAGCCAGTCCCTTCCTCACAGGGGTATATCAAAAGAGATAAATTTTATAATAACGCTGAACGCCACTGGACAGGGAGTAAAGGTGGCTTTGAGCTCAATGCTGTCAATTAGGGTAGCCCCAGGGCTTGTCTAAATAACGTATTGCTTCTCAAAGTTGCTGTGACATTAATGAGCTCTGACGGTGCCCCATTTCTGGCCTTGGCCTAACTCTCTCCCTTCCTTTCCCACTCCTGGCCCAGCTCCTTTTCTGTCAGCTGAGGATGGACATGGCAATGGAGCTGAACGTTTTGCCATTTGTCATGGTGTTTGCAACAATTCCTTGCTAAGGGGTTTAGCAGGGTGATCTTTAAACTCAGCCAGCTTCAAACTGTGTCCCTTATATGACTGTAATAATATAGCCCTGGAAAACATCCACAAACTCACCTCCCAAAACTCCACAGAACCTCTTCTCCTTAGGAAAAAACACACCACAAATCACAGAAGATGCTCTGACACCTTCCAAGAAACTTAAAGAGGTGTGGTAAAGTACCCAGAGAACTAACAGGTTGATGAAAAATAGATGAAAAAATGAAAAGATGAAAAATAGAAGTCCAAAGCATATTTCTGGGATGAGGAATTTTTTTAGACAATAGTCCTCAAAATAAGAACAATTTCCCAGAGACAAGAGGAAGGTTAACAGAACAAAATTCCTCTTTCATCCTTAATCTAGAGGTGAGTTTAAAATCTAGAAGGGAGTTCAATTCTGAGTGTATAAAACAGGAGGAAAAGAAATCACAACAACAGTAAATCTTTCAGTCTCATAGTATGTAGGGAATTTAAGTATTGCTAAGACAATAGTAACATTTAGGATGAGAATTATACCTGGAATATTATTTTTTTTGGCTTAATATTTAAAACTAAGTACTTAAATACACAAATACTTTAAAGTGGAAGAACTTTATCTATTTCAAAACTGTCAAGAACAGTTGTGGCCAAACACAACACCAGATTCAAAACAGCAGCACAATTTCCTAATTTTTTTTTTATGTAATACAGCAACAGTTGAGACCCAGTTCATTTTTTAACAGTACCTGCATGGATATGGACGTGCACTCAGCAATAGTCTATAATGTTCTGGGGTAACCACTTCCTATGCTCTCTTATTGGAGTGATTGCAGTTTGTTTAAAATATTTAAATATTCAGGACTCTCTGTCCTGGTGTTCGGACAATCACTTGGGAGGTGGGACAGCTGCATTTCAGGCTATGCTCCAGTGCATGTTTCATTATTTATGCAAAGAGAAATAGCACCAACAGGAATGACTGAAAGCATTCCACCCCAGGGTATGTTCCACACTGATGATGAAGGCACTCCCTTCCCAAATGAAAGATGAGGGTTCAAACCCCTGTGTGTGAAGAGAGGAACTGAAATGAGATTTCACATCTAAAGTGAATGTTCTACCTTTCTGCTTGTTTAGTAAAGAAAAAAAAAAAAGGGCCTACTTCCATGGCAACACTGTGAATGAAACTTGTCTATAATTTTTCATTTTACAAGTATCAAAAATTGCATTTTGCATCAGATGGAATAGTTCATATAATTGTATACATTTTTACTTAAAATAAAATAAGAACTTCAATGAAGAAGGGATCTTCTCTCTCCTGCTTCTGTTACTAACCCCTGAATCAATTATCATTACAGCTAAACTTGAAGCAGCAATTAAACTCCTCTTCCAAAATGAAAAAATACAAATAGACACCCCTTATCCCTCCACCCACACCTCACAATGTGAAAAAGAGAGTCAGTAAAAGAACATGCGAGTTGACATGACGTAGTCCAATAGAAAGCTGGGAAAATTATCTTTGCAGGCTGATTCTGGTTAGGCTCTGGCAGCGCAAGATTGTATTTGTGAGGAGGAGAGAAAAATCCTGCAACAATCCAGAAATGCAATGATGGGTTTCCAGCAAAGGCTTTCAGCTGTGCTAGTGGAGGGGAGAGACTGTGTCTTTCACATAATCTATAGAAAGACGTCTGCCCTATAGACCTATCCTTGACAATGAGGATACCTAAGACTTGAGCTCAGTGACAATAAGACATTCCTACTCATCATACTGTAGAGGATGAGCAGTGAGGTCCTGCAGGCAAAGAGCAGTCTTTTGGACAGTCCCATTGCCATTCCCACCCAGCCAATTCCGACATTATAATTCACAGACTCAATCTCTACATATAAATCCAAGACAAGTTTCAGGCAATACTGAGTTCCCCAGACTTATGTTGTCCAAGGGCTTTTTATAGACCCTTTGCCTTGAGAGAAATTTTTCCCACTCCATAATCATGCTGGTTAGGATCCTCTCACCTAACTTTAAAGTCAATAACAAAATAGAAACTTTGCAGTGGTGGTGATGGGTGATCTTCAGAACTACTTTAGGTGTTTACATCAGATCAGTTGTCCTATGGAAATGCTTATTTTTTTCCCACCAGCTACAAGGACTACTATCATTTCATAAAACTAAATCCCATACTAGTAGAGCTACTCAGAGTTTGCTGTTAGCTTCAATAGGCAGCAAAATATCATGGTAATATTTAGGCCATGGATAAGATCTCCACTGCAAAGCAATGAAATTTTAAGTGCAGCTTTTGGATTTCTTTTCCTGTGCACCTCTTCTCCCCTCTAACTTCTGATAGATGGTCACTAAGCTTCAGCATGCAGTATCCAGGGCTCCTCCGGGCATTATTCAGGGCCCATTACCTTTTTAGCTCTAATGACATCCTGCCAACAGCAATCCTGTATGCATGCCATTTATTCCATTACACTAAACTTGGATAATTTGGTAAATTGAGTGTTTAAGTAGCCTTAAGGTAAATATTTTTTTTTTCTTTTGAAAAGTGATGTTGTTCCCTTTGGCCTCAGCAAATTCTCCTATTTTTGGAAGGGCTTTTTTTTTTCATTTGCCTTTAATTGCTCATAAAAGTGAAAGGTTAAGTAATGCCAGATAAGGAAAGGTTAAAACAAGCCCTCAAACAAATGTTAAATAAAACCAAAATCAAGCAATCATTAAATTAAGGTTAATTTTGTTTGTTTGTTTGTTTGTTTGTTTTTTCAGATGTAACTTTGGGTAACTTCATATATTCCCTGTTTTTTGTTTTTTGTTTTTTTTTTTTTACCCAGCAACTAGTCTGTCAGTGCCAAAGCATCAGAGGTAGTTGTATTGTCTTAAGGCCAATAGATTATGACTTTTACAGTATAAAAACTATAAGATATTATTTTGATTAATATCTCTAAACTTGGCCATTCTGGTCAATTACCTTTTTAATATTGGGTGGCGCAAATTTGTTAATCAAACATACACGGACTTTCATGACACTCACTGCAGCGTTGAACTGCAAATGCTTTGAGCATCATGCTGGAATCAATGCTGAGCTTCTTGTGTTCTCTGTACGTGATAAAGTGAGAGAATTAAGAGGAAAACTGTAACATCATAAGCAGTATCATTGTGTGTGGAAAAAAGCTTACAAAGACTGACTGATCTTCATCTGACTTGAGCAATGAAATTTATCCTGGAATCTGAATTAATTTTTTGACTTTTTTGGGGTGGGAAAAAATGTAATTTCATTTTAAAAAGAAAATCAATTGCATTCTCTGAATGGATCCTGGTATTCAACTTTTCCCACTCTTATAAAACCGTTTCCATCTTTGGGGCTAAATTTGTTCCAAAATCCAAACATTCCTAGTTTTCAAGTGAGTTTCTGTAGAACTAAGAGGGAGCTTAGGATGGAATGCTCAACCCTTAGGAAATTTCCCTGTACAAACAAAGTAGCTGCCAAGCTTAGGTCAGACAACAGACTTTGAGAAGGCTAAAGTTTGGTAAGATGAACATCGCACCAAGCCTCCAATGCAGATGCAAACGAGAGGTGAGAGCTGAGGCAGCATGAGGAAGTTGCTCTTTGTCTCTTGATCTAAGCAAAGATAAAAATGGCCATAAAATACCTAAAGGAAAAATTTCCTTTTCCTCACATCCCTTCCCTGGAGTATTAGTTTTATGCAATGACTAAATGCCACAGATAGCCTATCTCATTTATCTTCATACAGCCTCTCCTTTCCCACCAATAGGTTATTTGTTTAGGAAAGCCTTGGAGCCACAAACCATACGAAAGTTGTGACCCACAAACAAATCACATCAAGAAACATTTTAAATTTCTCCATCCCTGAGGAGGCAGAGATTTTCTTTTTTGTATACTCTACTCTGACAAGTTTGTTGATCCCCAAAAGGACAATGTCAGGGAGTTTTTATTTTATATCATGAGAACAGATAATCAAGAACTCAGAGGTGACTAGAGATTCAGGCTAACAAGAATGTACTCCCCCAGAAAAACTGGTCTGCTAGTTGCTGGGGCTTATTGCCCTCAACAACGGTCACTGAGCTTTGGGGTAAAGAAAAACACAAAGATCAGATTCATTCAATTTAATTGCAACTATACAGAAATTAGCATTCAGCCAATTGTCTGTTGGAGGTCTTATTCAACTGACAGATAAAAACACTCCAGAAGATCATAGAATCATAAAATGGTTGGATTTGGAAGGGATCTTAAAGATCATCCAGTTCTAACTGCCCTGCAATAGGTGGGAATGCCACCCACTAGACCAGGTTGCTCAAAGCCCCATCCAGCTTGGTCTTGAACACCTCCTGGGATGAACCATCCACAATGTCCCTCAGCAGCCTGTGCTAATGTCTCACCACCTTCAGAATTAAGATTCCTTTAATCTAATCTAAATCTTCCTTCTTTCAGCTTTAAACCTTTATCCTTTGTTCTATCTTTACACTCCCTGATAAAGAGTTTCTCCCTGTCTCTCTTGTAGGACCCTTTCAGATACTGGAAGGCCACTGTATGGTCTCCCTTGAGCTCTCTTCTTCTTCAGGCTGAACAACCTCTCTCAGTCTGTCCACATAGCAGAGGTGCTTCAGGCCTCTCATCATCTTCATGGCACTCCTCTGGACCTCTTCCAACAGGTCCATGTCCTTCCTGCTCTGAGGGCTCCAAAGCTGAACACAGTAGTAGAGGCGCAGAATCCCACCCCCTTTGCCCCTGCTGGCCATGCTTTTTTTGATGCAGCCCAGGATGCGGGGGCCTTTTGGGCTGCCAGTGCACATTGTTGGCTCAGGCTGAGCTTCTCGTCCACCAACAGCCTCAAGACCTTCTCCTCAAGACTGTTCTCAATCTATTCTCCACCCAGCATGTACTTGTTCTTGAGGTTTTCCTGACCTACAGGCAGCATCTTTCATTTGGAAGATTATCCATTTCATCTTAGGACAAAGTCTGTCCCCTTTTGGAGATCTACATTCTACTCCAATTTTTAGCCAGGGAGCCTTAAGCAGTTGTATAGACTAGATGGGTAACTTCATACCAGCTGAGCTCAAGCACAGCTTGCCCTAACTTTTATCCAAGAGGCCCAAAGCAGACCAGCTCGCTTGCTATTCTGCCATTTAGGAATGTGGTGGTGTCCCTAAGCACAGGACAAACTGGGCTAAAAGGACGTGGGTAGGAGCACCCAAGGCACATGTACACCAGCAGGACCATATGGGTGCTCTCCTCTATCCTAGGCTGTGAATAACAAGTGCCTGACTTGTGCTACAACCGCTAGTGCCTTATTTTCTTGTATGCTAAATTCACTTCTTTTAAAATGCAGACACTCAGATTTAAAGAGCTTGCTATGATTAATATTTTAATTCATGGTAGAGAGGGAAGCTAGGGTTGAGACGCTGGAAAAGCATCTGTTAAGCATGTCTTCTCTGAGCCATTTTGAACTTTTTGTCCTTTCAGGAGCTGAAACGTGTGACGTGAGTACATTTATGTACAAAGAGGGTGAGATAGGGGAAAGATGTAATCAGTCGTACAACACATAGTGTACTCTCTACATTAAAAGTGTGTTTTCCTCTTTGCACAAAAAAAGAACAAATCATTCACATGGAAATGGAATAGATCCCTGTGGTGATTAAAAACTCCAGTAGAAAGATACATATTTAATGAATAGATAACACAGATAAAGAGGAAGAATGCATTTACAGTAGAAAGCAGCTAGAACAGCTTGAATGTATAGCCTTTATGGCTGCACAGAATCAACTGAAAACACTGTCTTATTATGGTGTTTAAGTAGAAGGGCAAGGTATTTAGGGAGAAGAACGGGAAAGCTGGGGGCATGTGAGTATAAGAAGGATGTGACATTATGGATATAACTACAGTTTGGCTGGAAAATGACACTGAATGAATTCACATTCAACTCCTGTGCTAAAAGAGAAACTCGATATAAGAGGAAGTGGGTTATGGCCTCTGATGTTTGAAATATAGTTTGCCTGTCTTATATTATCAAGTAATTGGCTTGTCTGTTCTGTACTAACCAAAATGAAAGTAAGAAGTGTGTTGTTTTCTGGTTCTTTTTGAATGAATTAGGTGTAACCCAGGGGTCAGGTAAAACAATCCCAGTTTTTAAGGCATAGTCATGTAGATGCACACCTAAATACAGTAGTACATTGTGAAGTTTCTTATGAAGGGTATATGATTATCCTTAGTCTTAACTGTTTTGAGTATAAATTACTCCTAGCCCAAAACATGAATTAATGCCTCAATGAGTAAGAAAATTTACTTCTGGAAAAAGTTAATTTTGTAACTTATGCTCTAGAATGGCTTCTGATCTGGGCTTCTGGACCACTCAGTCCTCCAGCAGTATGTGATGCAGGGGTTCTGGCAAATCAGAACGTGTGTTGTGCCAGCCTGGCTACCTCAAAGGCAAGAACAATTTGTCTCCACAGTACATCTCATGGATGACCTTAGTAGATGCTGCACTGGTGATGTGAAACCTCTAACTGCCCGATATTCTAGAGGGAGCAGTTGAATATGAGGTCCCCACACTCCCCTCATGTCATCTTTTAGTACAGAGAGATGTTGGGAACAAGCTTGCACCTGTGTTTAACCATCAAAATGGACCTATAGATGTGAGGTCCTCTTCATCATCAGTAGAGAAGCCAGCTTTAATTGCACAATACCTCTGATTTGGTTTAGATTTTAGGCCTGAAAAATTACTTCTCGGAAATGCCTGTATCTCTCTGTTATCTTTAAAGGGATAGCAGGCACCAAAGGACTCTGGTGAAATGAGTCCCACGCTGTGTCTCCCACCAGCCTAGATCCCATCGGATACCTTCAGTGTCAGGCAGAAAGCCACACACCCTGGGAGGTATGGCTGAGAAGTAAAAACTGGTAGAATAGGAAACGTAGAGTGGAAAATTAGTTGATTAGGAAAACACAAGGGTAGATGGGCATTTCTCCTGTTTTCTACAGGTAGAAAAAACAAGTCTTGCATAAAGAAGATCTCCCTTTTTTCTCCTAAATCATTTCTCTGAAAAAGACTGAAACTCTACATGCTGAATTAACAAATTCAATAGTTTAGGATATTTTATTTTAAAAATAATTATCCACAGTACTGTGAAAAATAAGAAATGGTTTTGTCCAAAAATTTTAAAATCAGCACTAGTAGAATTTTTTTCAGTCTGCCCTAGAGCTAGCGGGACTTTTCTTCTGGGATGTTTCTCCTGTTTTACACCCCCACCCCTTACTTTTGCAGACATTTTTACCATGAGTAGGAGAACTAAAATTATAATCTGAGGAAGAGTTCCTAAATAATAAATGTGCTCACATTTGGGGATTGTTTCAGGTGCGCTATAAACCTTTGTGAAACAGTATGGGTAAATAGAAAGTTGGTATTAGTTGGTTATAATTAATCCCGATAGCTTTAAGGCAGAATCTTCCTGCTCCAGGGGCTCAGAGAAGGAGATAGCTAGGAAAGCAGGGGGGGATTCTCTGGGTAGGAAACAGCACAGATGTACCAAATAAGTTTATTCAAACCTTAGCAACATCTGATGATTTGCAGAGCTCTTGCTTCTTCCTTACTGAGACCTCTGAGCTGCACTCAGCTGAGGAAATTAGCATTTGTCAGGCTTTGCTTTCTCCCTGGAAATGCACAAAATACAAGTCCTAAACACCTTAAAAGAAAGTCTTCTTAATAGAAATAGAATTAGAGAAAAAATAAAAATTCTTTTGTATTAGTTTTCCTGCATTTATTAAAATTATTTGCCAAGGAGAATAGTCAGAAACCATGATTCCTAGACCAAAAGAAACTACTGCAACCCACTAATCTGATCTAAGTTTTGCAAGCCATGGAAGTGAAGCAGCTGATTCTTGCCTAAAGTCCTATAATGTACTGTTTAGAAATGTTATAGGTGATCTTGGGACCTGGTCAGTCCGTTTGTCCATCCATTAAGTGTGTTGTTCTATATCACTAGTTTCCAAAGAGATGCAAATGGGAATTATGGGGAGGTTGCAAATAGAAATTTGACAGATACACTGCGTTATCCAAGGTAAGTCAAGCTAGCTCAAATTCACAATCACATTTTCAAAACCTTATTAGTGGTTTGGGGAATCCCTTCGAACCATTTCGGCAATACATGACATGCTGCAGACAGGATTCTGGATTTTTCTGAAAAGTGGCCTTTTTATGTTTTCAAAGGAGTGTGTGTGCTGCTCTCCTGGCCTGGTACTGATAAAGCTGCCTAGAAAGGCTGTAATGCGATGGAAGATTTGTTTGGTGGCAATGAAAGAATTCAGAATAATATTTTTAAAAATGCTTAGGTACACCTAGGTACAATCTACAGTCCATGCCAAAAGAAACTTCCAGAGGCAATTCATCCTCATTTAAAGCAGATGTGTAACAGGATATTTCTGCTCTGGATGTGTTTCTGTAAGGGATTAGCTTTCCTTCCAGGTGGAAGTTAGATGTAGGTAAAATGCATGGTTGGTTCTAGACAAGGGCAAGAAGGAGAGGGAAAAAAATCTCACATGGCATAATCTTCAGCATCATTGGATTTTCCCAGAAGAATTCCAACAGTCAGAAAAAAATCCCAACAAAAACTGGAGAATATTAGTGTTGGTTATGTCATGGTGGGAAAAACTGGTCTTTGCGATGAAGGAAACGGAGGCATTTAGAATAATATAAAAATTAACTAGCAACTTGGTGAATTTTAATTGTAACAGTAAATATTTAGTAAGACAGTGGATCAATGAAAAAAGTAGGAGAGGAATAAAGAGAATATCACAGAATCATGATCAGCTGCAGCCATAAATCTATGAAAGAATGGATTTTTTTTCACTGCAAGGAGGAAGGAGAAGCATCAGATCAAAATAATGACAGAAATAAGTGTAAGTAATGAAAAGAATTAAACTTCAAGTTTTGAAAAAGTGGACTAATATTAAACTATTTCTTAAAACAAGTAAGCAAACAAATAAACTAAATCATTGGAAAACAATCAAAAGACCATGGGGACAAAAAAGATAGGTATAAAATGACATTCTGAAATTTATCTCTTCTGAATCTCTCTTGTCTCCATGAAGGACTTTTACAGGATATGTTGTGTCACCTTCTAAAAATATGGAGCTTCTCTGCCTATGGAGGTAACTTTAATGACAAACTTGGAATGGATGTTGAAATTTCAGTACTTTAAAGTTAGAACAGCAGATTCACACTCCCACAATGTTTCTCCACTGAAGTTCAGAGGACTGAGAAAAAAGATGTTTGTGAGAGAGGTTTAAAGCACCAGGTGTGAGAACCAGCACTGGTCTGGACACACTGGCACAGATCTGTGTCCTGTAAGCCATCGCTGGTGCCTACTGCATCTCATCTACAGTGTCACGGTGGGTGAGAAGTGGGTTTACTTTCCATAAATTCCCTTCCAGATTCCAGGAGAGAGGCATATTCTTGATCTTCCCGTGCCTCATCTCACAGTTTGAGAAGCTGATTCTTTAGGTGGAAAATCCTACAGAAATGCAAGCATTTCTTCCAACATATTTCCTCAAGGTGCAATAGATTGGACTGCAGGACAGGTGAAGGAAGGCATTTTTAATTAGGTCGTGGCAAAGGTTTTAATATTTTTTTTAACAGATAATATGGGTCATTTAAGAATAATTTCTGTATGTTTTAGACATTAAAGCGTGAGATGTAAAGCTGGGAAATACATAGGAGAATTTAAATTTGGTCCTTCCGATACAACTGCAAGCTAAACAAGATATGTCAGCTCTGGATATGCACAGGTCTACATGTGTCAATGCCCATCTGCTGTACGTGAAGAAAATGCTGCACTACATACCAAGTCTTGTTAAACACGAGACCTGTTCAAAAGAACTGTGGTATTAAAGCGAGACTATCATGAAACCTACTGTCAAATAAGCCTGCCATCCTTTCCTAGGTCATTTTGCCAGCGGCTCTCAACCTAGAACGTATCTTTCCAATTTATTAGAGAGGATATTGAATCTGTCAGTGCACATGCAGTTATTTTAGGGGAACTAATTGCAGACAGTTCATCCAGCTGGACAGCCAAAGCAATAATATTAAAGATTAATGCCCCAGTTCAACAAATAACCCGGGCATGTGCATAATCCCTGTGGCTTCGCTGAGACACTCTTATAGGCAGGCTTGTTGAACTAAATATAATGCTGAAACAGGGCCTTAGAAATGATGAATACACATCACAGATGCCATGCAAACAATTCTACACAATTTGAAAAATTTGACAACTCAAAGTTTAAAGTTCTAAATATTGGTAGAGAATATCATAATGGTAAAATATTAACAGAAGACTCTGTAGATCCTATTGCTGAAGTTCTTTTTCTCTGAAACAATTGATGCTGGTGATAAATTGATTAGTCTGATGATAAACTAGGTTAACTTGGACCTGATCAGTATGGGAGTCTCTCCATTCATTTTTCCATTGGGATTCTCCTCATATGATTTCACCTAAATGAAAGTGGGATAACTCATCACAGCTAGAGATCAAAGACCTCTCCATAGCCAAAGGACATCAGTAGTTAGCTCAAGGGGGCAACCCATTCCATTTACTTTAGGATGTACTGAATTACCTCTGGAGGTACCTTCTTCATCTGCATCATCTGCAAGGGGCAAGACTAGTTGCCCACTTTTAGACTTCATATGTTACGTGCACTGAATGCTATCTTACACGTTCACTCCCTTATAGGGGAAATTTTTTTTTCTAACACCTTAACATTTTTGAAATATATGTGCAGCAGAACAACATAGAAATAGAATAAGCATGCTAAATAAGTCTCTCCATCAACACCATTCCACTGTGCTCACTCCAGGATGGGTGGAAATATAAATGACAGCAATGTTTGGCCTGCCACTGACACCTATCCACACATAAACAGTCACAGTTAGATAAGAAGCTTCACAGTTTCTGTGAGTATTTAATTAGCACAAACTTGATTTTCTTTGGACTCCATCAAAAATAAAAAGAAAAAGCCCATCCTCTTTTACCTCGTGTTGACTGTAGCGAACATTAGAACTTCCCCCACTGCCGCAGGTTTAGCTCTGTGGCAAACACAGAGATGTTGGCAATCAGAAAAGACTCGGGGCAAATCACACTTCTTTATCACCACAAGGATAAACTTAAGTGACAGACATGCATGGGCTAATTACTTTTAATAGTTTCCCATTGCTCTGGCTGATGACACAAGTGTTAAAAACCCATTGCCCACCCCCCCACC
>VZRU01012611.1:592-12452 GCA_013398155.1 Pedionomus torquatus | reverse complement strand
TGTGGCTGCCCCATCCCTGGAGGGTTTCAAGGCCAGGCTGGATGGGGCTTGGGGCAACCTGGTGTGGTGGGAGGTGTCCCTGCCCAGGGCAGGGGGGTTGGAACTGGATGATCTTCAAAGTCCCTTCCAACTCTAACCATTCTATGATTGTTTCAGAAGTGCTGGTCTCTCTGCACTGACAAAAGCTTGTTGATTTGTAGCTTGAGTCTAACTACCCCGGCGTGTGTTTGGTGGCGGTTGGGCGCAGATAGCCAGCCTTCTTTTTCTTCTTTTTCTTCTTATTCTGTAAAGATAAACCCTTGTCTTCTTAGGTTATGCCCTGAGGTGTTATCACTGCGACAACAGCCCTACCTTGTGCAAGTCCAACAGCACGTGCTTACCCACCGAAGATACTTGCTTGCAGTTGAAATTTGGTACGTATACTGGCCCGCAGACCTAAAATAAACACCCTCGTATCGGTTTTCATTGCCCGTACGCTTCTAATCTGGCTTTAGCGTGCATTTCTTTGCCTCACCCCGAAGGTTGCAAATACTTTTGAAGGTCATGCGTATAGGAAATGGATATATTTTGAATTCCAAGCAGCTGATAAAGGTAACGGTGATTTAGAGTGCTGATTTGTACTTGGACAGGCATCTGCACGGGTATCTGCGTCTCCAGATTTAAAACAAAACCAAAAACCAAAGCGACAACAAAACCCCACCGCCTAAGGGAGCTGGAAAAAATAGGAGACGGCAATGTCTTTCAAATACAAAAGCTTTGCTCTGAGTTTGTTATACTTTTAAAAACAGATAGAGCCTATGTAACTTACAAAATAAACCTAGAGATGAGGACTTGGTCGTCTATGAATGGATGCTACTAAAGCAGGCTTTTCCCAGGGGTGAAATCACCTGCATCTCAGGAATATGGTCAAGGATATTCAGGGCACAGAGTTACTCTTCTAGTTGTTAATTAACATTTTGGTAACTCTTTTACTCTAAGTGAGAAGGGTTTGATTGGAAAACAGAAATACTAAATCAATTGGAATAATCTCCTCCTTTCCTGCCTGGTTCCCTCAGCCCTAGAAAGACTCTTGGGCTGGGTTTGGACAGTGGGAACCAGGATGGGAAGGGGCTGCTCTGTTCCCAGGGATGGGCCCCTGCTAAAAGCTCCTTACTTGATGTAGTGGAAGGAAAGCTTCTAACGCTGCTGGACCAGGATGCTGCTTGCATCCTAAGAAATTTTCTCTTTTTCTATTTCCCTCAAGCCTGAACCTTCATGAGCACGAACTGTAGGCTTTCTAGCATCTTTTTGGATGATCAGAGGGTTGGAGCACCTCTTCATAGAAGGCAGACTGAGAGAGTTGATGTTATTCAGCCTGGAGAAGAGAAGGCTCCAAGGAGACCTTCTAACAGCCTTCCAGTATCTGAAGGGAGCTCCAGGAGAGCTGGGGAGGGACTCTTGGTCAGGAAGAGTAGTGATAGGACAAAGGGTAATGGTTTTAAATTGGAAGAGGGGAGATTTCAGACTGGATCTCAGGAAGAACTTCTTTGCTGTGAGGGTGGTGAGGCACTGGAAGAGGTTGCCCAGAGAAGCTGTGGCTGCCCCATCCCTGGAGGGGTTCAAGGCCAGGCTGGATGGGGCTTGGAGCAACCTGGTGTGGTGGGAGGTGTCCCTGCCCATGGGTTTGAACTGGATGATCTTCAAGGTCCCTTCCAACTCTAACCATTCTGTGATTCTATGCAGCCTGAGGTGGTTGTCCATTGTCAGAGCTGAGTACTTTAGGTGTCAAGCTTGAGAAGATGGAAGATGTTTAATCTTTGGTGTCCGGCGGAATGGGTGAGAAAAGGGGAGGACTCCTCTGCTCTTCAAGCTCTGTCTTCTCCATACTGCTTCTGGAAACGTGGCTGGTCAGGTCTGATGGGACTTGTATTCAGCACAAAGACTAGCTTGAGTTACTGGGCTTGCCCTGAGGTTTGTGGAAGGAGAATGGTCATGCTGTAGGACAATGCAAGAGCAGTGCAAGTTGAGCTAGATGATGACACACTGTCCTTCTCTGTCAGGAGACCGGGTATCACTCATCTCCACCCTGCATCTCCCAGTGAGTCATTTGGACTAAACTGGAAGCTCTGGTTAGCTTGAGCTAGAAATCTTTCTTAACCTATAGCCAAGAGCTACAAGAGAGTGTTGTGGAGGCAGGACCATGGCTTTCTCTTGCTATTCACACTCCTGAATTCCTAGTGAAGGCGAATTTGGGAACTTCTAACCACTTCAAATAAAGCTAACAAAGAAAGAACAGTCTGGGTAGTGATTCTCTTTCCGTACCAAAAACGGCGTTACTTTCAATATTCTCTTAATCTGTTTAATTTTATTTTTCTGTAGGTAAATTGAGAACTGCCGCCTGCTGGAAGGCATCCCAGTGCAGAGTGAATGACATTGCCGAAGCCTTCCAGTTGGATAATTTTGAATTCTTTTGCTGCCAACATGACCTGTGCAACGAGAGCACAATTCCTGGAGTTAACAAGGCAGCCTTCAGTATCGCCTCCGTCATGGCCGTGCTTTGGATGCTTCTGTAATAATCCTGGTTTGGATGCCGTACTATCAAGCTGAAATTATACAAAATCATTAACTCTCTTCTGAATTGCACTTCTGGCATTTTCAGTTCCTGACTGTTGGGCTGAAACGTTACCTTTTGATTTTAAATTCTGTTAGCTAAGGTCCTGTCCGTTAAGTCGCTGTCTCCAGTCACGGGGAGGAGGTGTATGTTGGTACCAGTTGTAGGGAATTCAGGCATTTTGGTGGGCTGTGTTCATGGGGAAAAAGAAGTCAGCAAGTAGTGGTGGTGTTTTTTTGGGGAGAACCTGGGCAAACTTCAGTGGGTGATGTGGAAGGGAAGGAATAATGCTGGTTTGATGCTGGAGAACTGTCATTTCTTACCATCCCATAAATTATGATTGGTTTTGGTTGGGATTTCTATGGGGTTTTTTTTTTTGTGAGTTTGGAAATATTCCTTTGAGTATGGAAATAATTAGTTTCAAGTGATGTAGAGTCTTTATTCCAATCGCTGTAACTTTTTTTGTGTTTCTTTTTACAAGCCAACGATATAACCTTGTATGTACTGTTATTTTGAGAGAAAACATCTACATTTCTTAAGCGGAAATAAGACGATATAAGTGAAGAAGACTTTTGCCTCTTTTTATATTTCTGTGGGCACACAGACAACATATGCTAGCTTCTTTTGCAAGCTTTTTTTTTCCCCTCTTATGCTTTATCCATGCCTAGGATTTTAACTAAGCATGTGCTTTGCAGTGAGTATTTATTGGCATACTGAAAATAGGTCCTAAAATGCCAAGGAATTGCAATGGCACACCTAGATTATTTTCCCACCTAGTTAGCTGTTTGGTTTTTTTTGGGAAACAGCCCCGTGTAAACTTAACCCTTCAAGCTTCTATCTAAAACTATTAAACAAAACCTTGCAGAACTTTATATTTTTACTTTTATGCAACACTATAAATGCCAATACAAAACGTACGTGTATTATATAGCATGAATAAAACCCTCTTGGTTTGTACGTGTGAGAGGTCTGGAGCTGAAATATTCCGTTTGTTGCTCCGCCTCGGTGGTGGAGACGGACCTTTGATGCTTCTGGGGACCCTCTCAGCCAGGTACAATGTCAGGTTCTCCTCTTTTCTCTCTCCTGGAGCGCTTGGCACGTCCCTGCAAGAGTCATGGTCCATTGCCAATGGCATATCCTCTTTCTGAGGATGCTCGCTTGTGCTGTGCAGCGTGCCAAGTGCCACCAGTTCACCCAGTCATTGCACCCGGGGTGTTAATGCCAAATCCACGATGTATTCTGTGGTGTGTCTTTTGGTTAAGCTTAAGCACAGCTGTGAAACCATCCTGAGAGCTCTCTGATCACTCAAAATATAAAAGTCATGCTGTCTTTGATTAATAAAAATGTCTAAAAGGAAAATGGGGCGAGTGTGGTTATTTATTGACACGGTTCTTACAGCTGAATCTAACTTCTTGTTTGAAGAGTGAGATGCGTCTGTGCTTGTCCACCCAGAGACTCAACAAGCACAAGGAGAATTCTCTGGCTTCTCCTCCGGTGGTGGGTGCTGTGTGTAGTGGGTTAGTGTTGGCAGAGCGATGATTTGCTTTAGGGACCTGTTTGATAGGACGAGGGGCAACGGTTTTAAACTGGAGGAGAGTACCTCTAGACCAGGCATAAGGAGGAAATTTTTTACTCTGAGGGTGGTGAGACACTGGCCCAGGTTGCCCAGAGAGGTGGTAGATGCCTCGTCCCTGGAAACATTTAAGATCAGGTTGGATGGGGCTCTGCACAACCTGATCTAGTTGAAGATGTCCCTGCTTGTGGCAGGGCATTGGACTAGAGGACCTGTAAAGGTCCCTTCCAACCCAAACCATTCTGTGCTTGGAAATAAGGAGACTTAGTGATTTTTCTCTAGCTGAGCTGGCAACGATGTGGCTCTGTGGGGAAGCAGTGGAATATGTGGTACCTCAGTCTCTTCTACTTGAGAATTGTCTCGTTGAAGATATAAATATGCCATAATTTGGGGGGGGAGGGGGAAGAAGAAAAAGAAGAATTCTCCCTGAGTGACTGCTTGAACACCTGAAGCACAGCATGGAATGTGCTTACTGTGAGAGCTCTCAACTGTTCCTGTGCAGTTTTTCCACTATCATGGTTTTATTCTCCTACATACTGATACGATTTCTTTGTGGGAGTATTGGTTGCTGCTTCTCTTTTTTCCCCTTAGTCCTTAGCTTTAGCTAACTTCCAATACCTGATTTGGGAGGGAGAACAGTTGCATACGATGCTCCCCAAGTTGTGAATGACCTTACTAGAAAAAGTTGGCTTGAAGTGTGTGGCTGAGTTGAACAGAAAGCAGCTTACTTCAGATTTGTGAAGTCAGATAATTGGAAAACAATAATTTGTTTCTGTCTCTCACAGGCTAATTATACTTTTAGCTTTTGGATGTCCATTCTCAATCTAGCAGGTACTAGAAATTTGGTGGTGCGCTAGTAGGAGGAAAAAGAGTCATTGATTTCCCACTGTCTTATCCTTCCATCTTTATTATTTCCCATCTGATTAACAAAAGGAGACACTTTAAAGACAGTGATTTCTGCACAGTGGCTTTTTTCCACTCGTGCAGCACCATTTGTCAAGCTGTTGCTTGGTTTAGATCAAGAAGTCTTAAAGGCCTGACTCAATATACAGTTGGCAGAAGGTTTGTATCTTGTTTTACACAAGCCAATAGATTCCTTATGCTTAAACCATCTTGGTTGCAGCATTTTTTTCCTCTACTGTGTTGTCAGTGTCTCTCTTTTGATGGTAGACACTTCTAAGCCTGTTTGAATGCCGTAAGGTCTGCATACGTAGAATACTCTTCCGTTGTTGCTTTAGTAAGGGCAAAAAGAAGCTCTGTATTTTGTCTGTCCCAAAATAGTCTGAACAATAATTTGTAATATTTGGGTTTTGATAGCCTTGAACAGTTTCTTGTCTAATCTATCTTATTTCTCCTTCTTTTTGTGTGTCCTCTAGAAGCAGCTTGAGCAACAAGTCCTTGTGTTTTGTGCTCTAGAAGGCCACTTCTTTTGTAAAGATCAACAGGAACGTTGTTTCTTTCTTGTGCTGAGAATGCACGTACCAAAGTAAGACAATTTGCAAGGGCAACTGCTATGGTAGCAAAGAACTTTTTAAAAAAAACACTAGATTCCAAGTGGAAAGCATCCCTTTTGTCCCTCTCCTGGGTAAGGTAGATGACTTCCATGGGCTGATTCGCATCTCGTGCCATTTACAAGCTAAATGGTGATGCAAGGTTTCGTGTTTTGAGATGTATTTGTGTCTTTAGGCCTGCGTGGTCTGACTGATGGGGGGTTGTTGAGCAGCGACTGCCGCTTGAACATTGGAGTTTCTCCCACTGCTGCTGTATGACGTCCAGATTTGATGGCGAGTCCTCAAAGGCGAGTAACCTGAGCCATCAGACGGAACACAATTCCATGTAGGGACAGGGAGGAAAGATAGAACGGGGTGCCAGGGATCAATTCTGCACACAAGTGTCACATCAGTGCAAAATCCTCACTGGGGACTGCAGGTGCCAGGTATCTTGTCTGGTTTACCTGTGTCCTGCAAGATACAGGAGAGTGAAAAATATATTGAGGGTGAACGGCTCTATTACTGTGCAAATCACTGTGCCTCTTGCTCCCTGCAGTGAGTGCTGGGTAACTTGCCACTATTGTCTTGTTCATTTTTGAACATAAATATCTAATTGTTGTATAACAAAATTATCTCATTTTTGTTCATAATTATCTAATTGGTTTGCTCTGTTCTGAATTAGTGGCATGACTAAAACCTCATCCTTACTGTTTAGCCTTCAGCATGCTATTTTTTATTTTTTTTTTAGCCAAGGCACACAGTCTGTATACTAGTGGCCATCTAATCAGCAACGAGTATTCTTCCCGGCATCTAATTCTCAATATTCATTGCTCTCATAGCCATTAGTCCCTTTTTTGGTGGAGGCACAGGTTCACAAAGGAGTTATTCTTCCCTGTAGGAACAAGAAGAAGGAGGCAGCGAATGGAAGCTGCAGCAGCAGCAAGCAGTGTGTGCAGAAATTCGTTCTTGTGATGCCATTAATTCCTCCTTCTATCCCTCATCCTGCTTCCTGCCTTCTACCTGGTGGTGACTAGTGGTCCTTTGACTCCGACTTGGTCATGGAGAGCTTCCATGCCGTGCCGGTGGGAAGATGGAGCTGACATACCTGCTTGGTAGGGATTTTATTTTATCCTTCTCTAGTTTTACCGTCGCTCATCAAAAACAAGGTGGGATGTCTCCGTGCTATTTCAGGATGCAGGAAATTGTGAAAAGAAGCAGAGGCATGGGAAAAAACGGATAGGCAGAGCAAGTAATTTCCTCCCACTGCCTGTTGGAGTGAGAGGAACGAGGAGGCTGACCAGCAAGGAGCTTTTATTTTGGAAAAAGGAGGAGGAATTGCTAAGGCAATAAACTAGTCCCGGGAGAGATCTCCACATTAAGTAACTTGTTCTTGCGCTAACTGGGGCATCTGAATACTAATGTTATATAAATATTAAATGCATTTAATAACTACGGTGTTCCTCCTTCTGGAAAAGAGTTTAATGTGTCCGAACCTCTGTGCGTTTCCGAGGGGTTTGCATCTCACTGGTTCACGCAGCCAGTCCTAGGGTTGGCATCGTAACAGGGAAGTCAGGCTGCAAGATAAGCCTAAACATCCCAGCAAGCATTATCTGCAAGATGCCCATGTTTGTTCGGGCAGAAACTAATACACTGGGCTTTCTGCCTCGATAACACTGTTAATATTGCACTAACAGGAGAGCAATGACAGCATCCTGGATTTTAGGGAGGGAGAAGAGAGCAGCTAATTTGGCTGTGGGATCTCTGAAAGAAGTAGGTTGTCGTTTCCACTCCCGTCTTCCCAAGAATAATTTATACATTGGGATAAAATGAATATCTGCAGATGATATTATCTTTCTGGGTTTATATGCTGCATTGATTATTACAGTATGACAACTTCCAGCGTAGGAAAAACTGCTCTGAAGCCTAGAAAAATGAAAGGTTAAAAATGCTTTTGGTTTCTTGGGTTCAAGTGGAATGAATAAAAAAAACGCTTGGAGCAAAGCTGCAGGGAAAAAAAAAAAAAAGTTTTCTGAAATGAGAAACTAATTCTGAAGAGTCAATTAAGATGATGGTACAGGTGTAAATATACAGGGAGCTAAATACAGAGCCTTCCCCCAGGCAACACCAATATGCACATCCCCATATACAAGAGCTAATTCTTGCTTCCTGCAGAGACCACAGGGCACGCTCGACTCCCAGACCAAGCTTCCTTTAAATGTAAGCTCTCCATATTGACATCTTTTTTGCATATATCTTCCACTGCTGCTCTTGATTTTACCTCCAAGCCCCAGGTGTTTGTTTACCTGGGGATGGGGACGGCTGTGCTGTAACAATGGCTTTTAGCAGAATTTCGATACGGCAGATACAGTGCAGAAAAATCTCCGCTTAGAAATGGAGGAGGAGGAAAAGTGCTGTCATTGTAGGTGGATTTAATGTTTTGGGGTATTGCATCTGAACCCAGGCTCCTGCGTGTGAAAATCTCTACGTATGATCCGACGTGTAACGGGTCGACAGGCCAAGTCCTGCACTTGGGTGACACCAACCCCAGGCAGCGCTACGGGCTCGGGGCAGAGTTGGCTGGAGCTGCCAGGGAGAAAAGGTCCCTGGGGGTGTTGATCGACTGTGGGGTCAACATGAGCCAGCAGTGTGCCCAGGTGGCCAAGAAGGCCAACAGCATCCTGGACTGTAACCTGGAACAGTGTGGTGAGCAGGACTCGGGAGGTGATAGTCCTCCTGTACCGGGCGCTGGTGGGACCTCACCTTGAGTGCTGGGTCCAGTTTTGGGCCCCTCACCACAAAAGATACATTGAGGGGCTGGAGTGCATCCAGAGAGGGGCAACGAAGCTGGTGAGGGGTCTGGAGACTAACTCTTATGAGGAGATGCTGAAGGAGCTAGGGGTGTTCAGCCTGAAGGAAAGAAAGCTGAGGGGAGACCTTCTGCCTCTCTACAACTCCCTGAAAGAAGGGTGTAGCCAGAGGGGTCAGTCTCTTCTCCCAAATCACAGGCGATGGGACNCACATGCGATGAGACAAGAGGAAATGGCCTCAATTTGTACCAGGGGAGGTTCAGGTTGGCTATCAGGAATGATTTTGACACAGAAAGGGTTATTAAGCCTTGGAATGGGCTGTCCAGGGAAGGGGTTGAGGCACCATCCCTGGAGGGATTTAAAAGACATTGACATAGTGCTCAGTGATGTGCTTTACTGATGGGTCAGTGGATTTGGTTTTTTTTATCAGAGTTAGGTTGATGGTTGGACTAGATGATCTGAAAGGTCCCTTCCAACCTAGACAATTCCATGATTCTATGAATTATCAACCTCTCCTTTGGACTGGAGGTATTTTATACCTACAGGGTTAAAGGCTTTCTGCATTCTTATCTTGCAAGTATTCATCGTGAGGTGAAATTCTATCCACTGTGAAGAAATGTCATCTATACAGTCACTTTATCACCTGAACAGACAGATAGGTAGACACCACAGCAGCAGATAGAAACAGACAGAGAAGTGTTCAAGTATGGTCAACTGAACCTTAAAATATACCTGACTCGCATGAGAACTGTAGTTCCTCAGAATCTTTGAAAGATAGGGCATTTGGGCCTAAATGTGCTATTAAAAGAACCATAAAACATCCTATGATTTTCTTTTCTTTTACTTCATGGTTGGATTGATAGGATTTAAGGCCAGGCTTGATGGGGCTTGGAGCAACCTGGTCTGGTGGGAGGTGTCCCTGCCCATGGCAGGGGGGTTGGAACTTGATGATCTTCAAGGTCCCTTCCAACTCTAACCATTCTATGACTCTAAGATTTAAAGACTGCACAGGCGAACTGTAATGTACAGCCTGTCCTCGGGTAAGTGCAGAGGTTTGAAACGCTGCTGTTTACAGCAGCTTCCAGTTCTTTTATTTTATTTTATTATTTACTTATATTTTCCGCATAAGAATATTCTGTATAAGAGGTTTTGAATATTTCCTGTTCCTTTCTGACTATGCTGTACTGGAAACCAGACATGGAGGTACTTAAAAGCCAGGTTGACATAGTCCTTAGAGACATGGTTTAATGATGGTTTTTATCAGAGTTGGGTTGATGGTTGAACTAGATTATCTTAAAGGTTCCTTTCAACCTAGACACTTCTATGATTCTGTGTTGGCTCTGCTTAAGCAGTTAGGAATTTTGGATTGACTTAGGTGCTCTCAGGATCTGGATCCCATCACGGTTCTGAGACTAGCTGAGTTATTCATGGCACCCTACCGCTGTTCAAGAATAATAGCTACACCCTTCCTCACTGCAGAGGGTTTGCTTGATGCCACTTTGGAGGCTAAGGATAAGTACAAAGCACTTTCATTCCTGATTTCTCCTCTCTGACAGCTATTCAGAGGTGCCATCTTGGGGTAGGTTTTGGGAAAGACAAAACAAGGCTGTGGAGATGCTGCAGAATGGGGCTGTAATCAGGAAGGTTACAGGTTGAGCAGATGGAGGTTGTGGTCACATACACACTGGTGTTTGTTTCAGAGGCTTCTGCAAACCTAAATGGACTGAAAGAAGAAAAAGCGCAAGCATGAGTGTCGACCTCGTGCCCTGCTGGATGCATAAGGAGGACTAATTGGTGAGCGTGGTAATGAGAACGCTGGCTTTAAAATTTCCCTTGCTTTTTAAGGAGCCAAGTTTCCTTTGGGTTTCATTAAAATGCACAATATTTTTGAATCACGAGCTATCCATGCAGTGTCTTGAGGGTGCAACATGGTGAGGTTTTTTACCCCCACGTGTATGACTCCCAATGAAGCCTTTATTCTTATTAAGGCTCTGCACCACTTCCAAGCATGCAGTTCTGTAGTTTGTTTCATGCTCAGGCTTGTATTTCCAGAGATGCTAATGTCTTCCAGGGAACTTCAGGCACTGCTCGTCATCAGCTGCCCTGTTACTAATTGCTCAAGGCATGGATGAGAACACGCACAACTCGGTGTAATCATTTAGCCCACATCCAAAATGAATGAAGACAGAGTCTGCAGCGTTGTACTGGGAAAAGATTAAAGTGATGAAAATGACAAGCACATCTCAAAACCTAAGCACTGCTGAAGTCTGCTGGTTTTCTTTCTTGGTGTTCCCAGTCATTTTGATGTCGTAGTCTCCTGTAAATTAAGGCTTATTCTCTGTTCCACGTATTATAGGATGAGCTGATGCTTGTCTGGGAAATGCTGGGGCTGTAGCTGGGTCACACCAGAAGCCAGACAGTGCCAGATTCTGGTAGGGAGCTGCAGTTTGCACGCTGGAAACATTACTATCTAAATTATTATGGAAGGCAAAATATGAAAGCTGCTGCTGTCAGAGAATACACAGCTTGCTATTGTACTTACAGGAATGTTCTACTCCGTAGAAAGCTGGAGGAGGTGGTTTTCTTTTTCCCCACTTATAAAAAGGACTTTCAATCCATCCTTCTCCCTAAAAGCAAGATGAATATCACTATTGTTAGGAAAATTTCCTTCCCTAACTATATAGCAATGAGTCTTCGTAGTATGAATGTGTTTTAGTTTTGGTAGTAGATATTAATTGGCACAGTACACTGTAATGTAATGAGGCAGTGGAATTATACCGGAGTCTCTGGCAATGTTCATGCACGAATATAACAAACTAAAGGATTGCCTAGCCTTAGAAATAAGGACTTTGCTTCTTGGAAGCTTAGAGCTGTCTGTGAAGAATAAAAGATACACCTGAACAGTCAAGGTAATGCCAGCATCGTGTTGTACCTGAACGTTTCAAGGGTATAAATCACACCTGTGTAAAACCCCATCCCCGGTAGCCCAGTCTGGCTGGAACTGGATTTCTCTTGGATTTCTCTACATCATGTCCAAGTCTGTCTCCTTGGTTGGTATGGGTTTACTGTGATTTTTTGTGATACTATATGCACCTATACCCTCACTAACCTTGAAAACCTCCACAGAATTAAATTCCTTCTCTTTACAAGAAATTCATCACCTTCTCCTGATGATTAACTTCATCTTCCTTGCTGAAATTTAAATCCATTGTGATCACTACCCCCCAAACACAGAAGACATTATGGCCACCTTTCTCCCCCAAACAAATTCTTCATCAGGCTGGGGAAGTAGCAGCAGCTTATTCAAGCTTTCCTTGACCATTCTGTTCTCTCCTACTGAATAATTACATTTATCCCACTTTTTTAAATTGCCTTGGGGAATCTATTTTTCCTTTTTTTT
>VZRU01012609.1:140039-160392 GCA_013398155.1 Pedionomus torquatus | reverse complement strand
TATGAAAACAGCACTGCTTGTGTTAATGGTGATGGTAGAGGGATTTGCCCAAGGGCAGACACCTCCTTTCCCAGGGACAGGGCTTTTCCAAAGGGTTTGCTCCTCTTCCCTTCCCCTCAAGGAGAATTTCTGGCCCGGGACACCGCTGCCTTGCTGTTTTCTGGCTGGAGCCTCGTTGCGTGGGGATGGCTACGGCTCCCGGCTCCTGCCCGTGCCTCTGGCCTCCATCCATGGCTATCGGAGGATGCTGTGCGATAGCCAGAACCGCGTGTGCTTCTGTTGCCTGGACCCGAGCCCAGCTGATTTCCCTCCTTTCCATGAATGAAGTGGAGGGATTTGGCTGGGTGCCCGAACCCTCCGGGCTTTTATCAATGGGATCAAGGGCTTGTCAGATCCGTGATGATGAGTCACAGCGAGATCCCGTTACTGTTCGTTAATGCCTCGCGCGAGGCGGGTCAGCCTCCCCTGCCCGGCGGCTGCGATTCAGAGAGCCAGGGACCTGGCATGGAAGGGGACCTCCTTGAAGGCACGGCCCCCTTCCACTCACACGTGGACACCGCCGCAGTCTCTGGAGGGCAAACAGACCCTTGGACGACTGCGCCGGGCACACACTTGCAAACCCCAGCTTGCACACACCCAGACACCTCTGCCTGGGTACAGAACCCTCATGAAGTTTGGCCAGGCCAAGTACAAGGTCCTGCAACTAAGTCGTGGCAATGCCAGGGACCGATCAAGGCTGGGCAGAGGATGGATGGAGAGCAGCCCTGAGGAGAAGGACTCAGGGATGTCGGTGGGTGAGAAGCTCGACACAAGCTGGCAACGAGCGCTGGCAGCCCAGAAAGCCCCCCGCACCCTGGGCTGCATCCCCAGCATCGTGGCCAGAAGGGTCAGGTGGCGGGGGGGGGGGAATTCTACCCCTCTGCTCCCTTCTAGGGAGACGCCCCCCCAGTCCCCCAGTGCTGCCTCCAGATCTGGAGCCTCAGCACAGGAGAGACATGGAGCTGTTGGAGTGGGGCCAGAGAAGGCCACAGAGATGTTGGGAGGGCTGGAGCCCCTCTGCCGTGAGGACAGGCTGAGAGAGTTGGGGGGGTTCAGCCTGGAGAAGAAAAGGCTCCAGGGAGACCTTAGAGACCCTTCCAGTCCCTCCAGGGGCTCCAGGAAAACTGGGGAGGGACTCTGGATCAGGGAGTAGAGCCACAGGATGAGGGGGAAGGGTTTTAAACTGAAAGAGATGAGATTTAGATGAGATATTAGGAAGGAATTCTTCACTGTGAGGGTGGTGAGACACTGGTCCAGGTTACCTGGGGAAGCTGTGGCTGCCCCATCCCTGGAGGGGTTCAAGGCCAGGCTGGATGGGGCTCGGAGCAACCTGGTGTGGTGGGAGGTGCCCCTGCCCATGGCAGGGGGGTTGGAACTCCATGATCTTTAAGAGCCTTTCCAGCCCAAACTATTCTGTGGTTCTGTGGCAAATGAGCATGCAGACAGCTGGGTATGTACATACATGCATTAACACAGTGCATGTATACAGCCAAGCACATGTGCATATACTCAAGCTTACACAGGCACAAATATGTAAACCCACACCCCAACATATGTGCATGCTTGGATGAGGTGGCATCCTGCACGTCCCCTCTTCCCAAGGGCAGACCTGCAGGGCCAGTGTCCCTTCTTGGAGTAGGACATGAGAAGGTGGCTCACACACTCAGAGGAGGTCCAAAAGGTGGATGCAGCTGAGGTCTGCATGATGCACATGTTGGCTTTTCTGTGGTAGTCTCAGAGATGGGTTGGTGTGACAAAGGCAGCAGGGAGAAGACTTGGTCACCACTACCTGGGAGATGAGTGCTGAGCCTCCTGGCAGAGTCTCTGTCCCATCAGTAGATCACACTGATGTGATTAACCAGCTCTTTCCCCCATATTTTGAAATTTAGTGGTTTAAACCTGTGACATTGCCAATCTCAAGCTCTTCAGGATGCTCATCAGGTCCTCAGAAACTTAACTAAAACCAAACAAGTAGAGAAAACATCTTTAGCATTCCATTTTTTTTGTTCCTCCACCCCCCAATCCCCTCTTAGGTGTTAGAGCCTGGAAGAAAATTTTCAAGTCAAATCTTCACACTTCTGAGACATTTGAAATGCCCATCTTCACATGAAAAGTGCAAAAATGTGTTTCCAAAGGTTTCACGTTTGGTTTTGTGCAGTGCCTTTCACCAGAGTGACTGTCACGACTTTGATTTCCTAAGGAAACCAGACCTGTGTAGCAAGGGAGGGGGCTGCCCGCAGCCAAGGACCTCTCCCAGCTTTTAGTACTAATTTCAGGGGGGATAAACCCAACAAGTTTCACACAACTGGGCACAGGGATAGAGAGGAGGGACCGGTTTGTATCCTCAGTGAAGGAAAAAGCAGCCTGGGAGCATTCGCCTTCTTAAATTCCAGCAAACCCACCCATTAGAGAGACTTTATAAATGTCACAGCCATGGGTAAGTCTTCCAATGGAGTTTGTGCTGTACTGGACACTAGAGAATCCACCGTCCTTTGGAAACCAACCTTGCTTTGGTCTTCTAGTCATGGAGAAACCTCTTTTCTTAGCTGCAAAAGGGAAAGTCTGGTAATGATTTCATATTAGAGCATGTAATAAAGAAAATCTTTGGAAGACAGATAGGACAGGTGGGGAGATTTTTGAACCCTGGGATAGGATCATAGAATTGTCCAGCCCAGAAGGGACCTCCAAAGGTCATCTGGTCCAACCTCCCCGCAGTCACAGGGACACCCCCAACTAGCCCAGGTTGCCCAGGACCTCATCCAGCCTCACCTTGAATATCTCCAGGGAAGGGGCCTCGAACACCTCCCTGGGCAACCTGTTCCAGTGCTCAACCACCCTCATAGTGAAGAACTTGTTTCTAATATCCAATCTAAATCTGCTCTTCTCCAACTTAAAGCCGTTGCCCCTCGTCCTATCACTGCAGGCCCCTGTAACCAGACTCTCTCCAGCCTCCCTGTAGCCTCCTTCAGGTGCCAGAAGGATACTGTGAGAACATTGAAATTTCCTAACGGCCCTCATAACGGCAAAGCTGATGTTGCCTTGGTTATTTATGGCTTTTGTTTTCAGTCACCTCTTGTCGATGCCAGAGTGGAACTTAAAATGTATTTATGCGCAGCAGTGAAAATACAGTTATATGAATTGGGATGGAAGTGACGTTCCTAGGGAAGGATCATACTTTTATTACACCAGGTGATAAAGCAGGAGAAAGACAGAAAGCTTATGGGCTCCAGGACTGTGCATCTAACCATCCCTCCTGAACTTCTCTAAGGTTAGACAACTTTAGGGGTACCGATGCTTATCACAGGGGATCTGCAAGCTCAGGCACCAGCCCCCCAAACCCCAAGTGTGAGGACAGGCAACTCCGTAATCCTGCATATCCCAACAAAAATATTTGCTCTGTGAATAAAGACTTCAACCTGAAAGGGTAGGGAGACTGAGGGAGCTGAGCTAGAGTATTTTGGATGGGCAAGTCACACCAGGAACACCTTTGTTTTAGCATGTTGGAGGGTTTCCAGGAGATCTACCAGGACCTTGCATCTGATCTTCTGAAGGACCCTCTTGCTACCAGATATGGCCCATCCCTGGTCTGAAAATCATTTCCAAATGTCTTGCAAAGGAAGAAAAAAAGTGCGAGAGTTGAAAATTCAGTAGGTTGTTGGTCCAGAAAATATTCCCTCTTCCAACAGTTGTAGAGGTCTTCAGCTGTGAGGTGGCTGAGTCCCCTTGGAGGCTCTTGGACATCCTCGGAAAATGACACATTGGACTTCTCTCCACACAGGGCCTTGGGAGCACGTTGTAGCCAGATCCACGCAGAGAAAATGCAACCATTGACTGAATCATTGATGGCACAAAGCCAGGTGGAGATTGTGGATAAAATAGCTCTTCTGTGGGAAGACTGTGATGTGTCAAACCCCAGAGGTGCTGCCTCTTTTCATCTGGAGCAGACTTTCTGGAAGGTCCTACCTAGCATGGTTATCCTCACCTCGGAGAAGTAAATGCAGTAGAGGTTTTTACCTTGGTCTTTGACATCTGAGGCACATCATCCTGGGCTGGCCTAGGCACCTCCCTTTATGATGGAGAGAACTGAGGAGAGGGTTTTCCATAAGCAGATCTCCACTTTGTCCCAGGAACATTTACACAGGACCAAAAACACCTTTCCTCCTCCATGTGCATAATTTTCCATCATCCCTCAAATAGCCTCCATCGGTCCTTACCCCAGTCCCTGCCCTAAAACCCACGTGGGTACCACAGCCATGGGTGGGATGGTGGCGATCATGAACCTCCACCTTATCTTGCATACAACTCTCTCCGTATTTCCTCCGAGCTTTTGGGTCCGACCCAGCCCAGTGCAGTGTCAGCTGAGTGCCGGGGAGAATAATTGCATTCCCAGCTTCCACTCCCCGAGCATCTGGTTGCCCTCCCCTGAGAGCAGTGGGATTGCTTGATCTCCCCACAGCCCTTTCCACCCATCAGACAAAACCACCTCCACCCCTCCCTCCCTCTCAGCCCCATTCCTTCCCACTCCTGCTTTCCCCCAGTGCCTGCTTAGACCCATTAAGTTTTTAATCTGGCTCGTGTTTGCCACCTCCATTTACTCTTTGCTCCATTCTTATTTCTTCTGTTTAATTCCTGGTGCCCACATCGCTGGTGATTCAGCAGCAGGAAAGCAAAAAGTCCCATCGGGCTTTAGGGTTATTGGCTTCGGGTTGGGGATGGGGGAGTTTGAGCGTTTCCTGAAAGGTTCATCAGAGTTGGAGCCTCATCTCTTAGAGTTGGAGCCTCATCTCTTATCTCTGGGGCTGGTGCCACGTTGCTACAGCTGAGACGGGCTCATGGATGGTACCTGAAGCCCCTCCTGGGAAGGTCTCATCGCAGTTGTCCCACTGGCAGCATCTCCTGCCTGTACATCCACGACAGGAGCTTGGTTAAAGTTTCCAAGACCAGCACATTGAGACTGCAATCTCCTGCAAACCACTCTACCAGGAGGTCTCTTCGTGGCCAAGCATGAGGGGCTGGGGAGTAGGCAGAAGTACCCATCTTCCACAAGGGTGCAGGAGGCATCACGGGTGGTGCAAGATCCTTGGCTGTATTGCTGGATCAGGACCTGGAAGAGTGTTTTCAGTTTAGGCAACTCAAGCAGAAGACCTCAGGATCTCAGAGAAGAGGCTCTGATTAATTTATGCATGCAGAAATTGCCTTTACATGGGGTTTTTAACTAGTAATTCCCCAGTCCAAATACAGGTGCCAGATGCCATCTCTCAGACGCCCTGGCTGTCACTCCAAGAGGTCATATGTGCTCGGTTCAGGGTTGAACCCGATAAAAATCTTCCCCATGTTTTCATTTCAGTGAGGGGAACCTCTTCTATCCAAGCCAAATGGCTTTCTCCTACCTCCACTTCAGTGGCCACACTGGAAAGTCGTGTGTCCTACCTCCACACCATCTACACAGACAAGACATCCCATGGGTATCTATCAACTGTTCCTTGGCTGATAGAATAGGAAGCGGAGGCACGAGCATGCCACAGCAGAGACCAGGATCCATCAGGCCTAGGGGACATCCTAGCCACCAGTTCACCTTCCCTGTGACCACCTGAGCTTCTAGCAAGGGGACATGTTGTTCTTTTTGCAGGAATCCTGGATCAGCCCCTACATGGAGGCTCTGCATCATAGCAGGGTGGATGCATCCACGCTCACCAGGACTATTTGGCTAAATGAAAACTGTGCAAGGGACCGTGCTAACAGTGGGGACAGTGCAGTCCTTGTCCCCGGGTCACCCCCTGGTGCAGACACAGCCCTTCTGTTCCATCTCCACCACCGCTGCGTCCTCTTTCTTTCAGGCATCTTTCTCTCCAACAACTCCCAGCCCAGCCCAGGCATTTACCCAACAGAAATACGACTTTTAATTACTATTTTTTATGACTTCCTTTTCATAATTGCACTGGGGGCTCTCTGCTCTTCTGCTTTAATCTGCATCCTGAGAAATCGCATTCTCAGGCATGATCTACTGAATGGGAAAGGGAATTGGGGCTTTCAGAATGCAGCGATGGGCTTGTTGGCAGCAGAGAAATGTGGGACACACTTTAGCATTAGCCCAGCTGTTGTCCACGTAGCTAATGTTCCTTTGCTCTTGCTGTTGTCTCCCACCCATCAGGGTGACCAGGTCCATTTTATAGAATCACAGACTCATAGCATGGTTAGAATGGGAATTAAAGATCATCCAGTTCCAATTCCCTGCCATGGGCAGAGACACCTCCCACCAGACCAGGTTGCTCAAAGTCCCATCCAGCCTGGCCTTGAACACCTCCAGGGATGGGGCAACCACAGCTTCTCTGGGCAACCTGTTCCAGTGTCTCACCACCCTCACAGTAAAGAACTTCTTTCTAGTATCTAATCTAAGTCTCACCTCTTTCAATTTAAGACCATTATCCCTCATCCTATTACTATACTCCCTGACAGAGTCCCTCTCCAGCTCTCCTGGAGCTCCCTTCAAATCCTGGAAGGCTGCTCTAATGTCTCCCTGGAACTTTCTCTTCTCCAGGCTGAACAACCTGAAATCTTTCAGTGTGTCTTCACAGGAGAGGTGCTCCATCCCTCTGATCATCTTCATGGCCCTCCGCTGGACCCGTTCCAACAGTTCCACGTCCTTTCTGTGCTGAGGACTCCAGAGCTGGACTCCAGGTGGGGTCTCACAAGCACAGAGTAGAGGGAGAAAATCACCTCCCGTGACCTGCTGGCCACGCTTCTTTTGACGCAGCTCAGGATACGGTTGGCTTTCTGGGCTGCCAGCGCGCAGTTGGCAATAATCTCTGCCTTAGCTCCTGAACTGGGCTTGGGCTTGCTCTACCATCTTGCTCTTACGTCTCTACAAGCCATGTGACCACCCCAACTTGCCCCAAAACAGCTGAAAGAATTTCTTTTTTTTTTCCTGCCAAGCCATGTTTTGTCAAACTCCTTTTCACTGTGAACCACTGCACAAGGTCTAGCTGGTTTTGAAGTTTGGTTACCCACCTTTGACATCCCCCAAAAGCATCTAGGGGAAGGCCAAAGTCCCATAAGACACCCCCCACCCTGGCCTGGCTGTTACCCACCCGGCTGCCTTTACCCTGAGGTTTCCACAAGAGCTACTGCTTCGGTAAGCACAGGGGCACTAATTGGATTAAAATATCAGTGTTAAGACTTTAACCCGTCAGCCCCTCCCTCCACCCCGTTGCGGCTTAGTGTCCCTGTCATTATCTTTTATTAGGCAGTATCTATCAGGACGCCGGGATTGTTCGCTGTCTGCCATCCACGAAGGAGGAGCTGCGAATCCTTTAGCTGGAAAACCTTCCCACAGTGCCAACATTTAGATGAAGATGTGGAAACCAACTGGCCTTTTCAGTGGGGCCAGGCCAAGGACCGCTGAGGGGCTGGGCTGGCTGGATGAGGAGCGTGAGGAGAACGGAGGAGGTTGTCTCTTTTTGGTTTGGGTTTTTAAAGCCACTCAGCCTTCAGGCATGGTACACTGGGGGGAGAAAGGGGAGACTTGAGTAGAAGGAGGGCGGTCACTCTGTCTTTCAGGGGGGAACAGTATGGGGCAAATTCAGTACAGGGAGTACTGTGTCCAGTTTTGGAGTCCTCAGCACAGGAAGGACATGGACCTGTTGGAACAAGTCCAGTGGAGGCCCACAAAGATGATCAGAGGATGGGAGAATCTCTCCTGTGAGGACAGGCTGAGACTGGAGAAGGTTCTACAGACACCTTAGAGCCCCTTCCAGTCCCTAAAGAGGCTCCAGGAAAGCTGGGGAGGGACTCTTGGTCAGGGAAGGGAGCCTTAGGATGAGGAGAACAGTTTTAATCTGAAAGAGGGAAGAGTTAGATCAGGTATCAGGAAGAAATTATTTGCTGTGAGGGTGGTGAGACCCCGGCCCATGTTGCCCAGAGAAGCTGTGGCTGCCCCATCCCTGGAGGGGTTCAGGGCCAGGCTGGATGGGGCTTGGAGCAACCTGGTGTGGTGGGAGGTGTCCCTGCCCATGGCAGGGGGGTTGGAACTGGTTGATCTTGAAGGTCCTTTCCAACTCATGCTTAGACCAAAGTATCTAAAGGAGGAGACTGTGGTCACCAATGAGCCTTTTGTCAGCAGTGGAAACATCTCCAGTCTTTGGATAAAAGTCCCATCTGTAAGAGGTGACCAGGGCATGCAGGAACCACCACCTCTGGAGGTGACCACGGCTGTGGATATCATCTCATGTGACCAGATAACTCATGTGAGGGGCTCTGGTACTGGTAGAATGACAAGCTGAGAACAAGGCTGTCCTTGAAGGCCAGGGTACAAAATACCCACATGGACGGAGCACTGGGGCTGAAGACACATGGCACAGTGGCAATACCCAGGCAGAGAAGTGAGAGCTTTATGGAATAACCCCTCTGAAAGCCATCAGATCTAGTCCTCAGCCTTGTCCTGTGTTCAGCATCCCACAGAGGGATCCATAATCCAGCATGACCTCCTTGGAACCAGGGGAAACAGTCAACGAGGCATCTCCCGGGCTGGCTATTCCCATGGAACCAATAGAGGGCTGGGTGGGTGGCAGATGGGTGGTGAATCACAAAGCTCCTCGACACCAGCAGCTTCAAACCTTGTGAGCGAGACTCCTTCTTGCAGCAGAACCCCCGAGCCATTAGATTTCTTTTAGACTAAAGCAGCGTGTAATATATAATTGATAATGGTTATTCCTGGTACATTCTTTATAATGAAAATTTAATGCTAGGGACAACTTCTGTGTGTGCGTGTACCTATGTAATACATAGCTGTGTCTTCATGCTGTTAAGTACAGGTGCTCAGTGTTTCTTCTGGCAACCAAAGGAATCGGAGATCTTTTTCTCAAGGTTGATGAGGTCAACCCCGTATCTCGCCGGTGCCAGTATTCCTACCAAAACCGAGGGTCCTAGTCTTGAAGAGGACTCTGCTCCCTACCCATGTAGATACAGGAGAGTTGCCCACGCCAGTCCTGTCCTTCATGCACTGGGAATTCGGCTGCCCATAAGAAGCATCTCCATCACCTTTGGGCCCCCTTAGGAACAAACCTCAGCCGGTAGCAGCAGGCTCTCGCCCCCTAGCAGGCTGCCTTTTAGCAAGTTGAGTGATTTGGACCCCTGCAGCGTAAAACAGCCTGCTTTTCTCTTGACACTGATAAAGTGGGCTTGCAAACAAATTCCAGCAGCGACAGTGCAAGGATTTGCTTTTTCCCCCCCCCCTCTTTTCATTTCCCCCTGCTTTGTCTGCCCATTGAATGGTTGGCATTCTCCAAAGAGCACAAAACGCTTGATCTCATGGCAATGATTAGCTGCAGGAGGGCTAATTAACTCCATCTCCAATGGTCCAAGGTTCCCACTGAGCTGTGTTTTCCCTTCCATTGATTTATTTCCATAGGCCAGGGCAGGCAGCAGTATGTATAACTCACATATATATATGTCCAACCTTGAACCCTAACCAGAGGCATCTTGCCTTTAGATCAGGTTTGCCAAAATTAATGGGAATACAGAAAATAGGTCGCCATACCTTCACCTGTACCCATGTCTGATTACAGATGTCACCTCCCTTTCGACATGCTCTGCTCTTCCCCTTTTCCCATCCCAGTGTCTGCTACAGCAGAGTTCAAAATATTGTCTCAGATTTCAGGCCGAGTGAAGGGAACCCAAAAGCTTGGTTTCCCAGACTCATTGTGATGAGTTTTTCGAAAGGTGCAAGTTTCACCTGAAGCTTGGTTGGGGTTGTCCAACGCTCTTGGACTCACTGATGGCTTCTGCGGGAGTAAGATCACGGGACGGTCTTTTCCTTGGGAAGAGGAGGACGAAATGTGCAGCTTCTCTTTGTCCATCTCTCTTTCTCTTTTCTACCTGGGTGATTTTGTGATGTTAGTGGGGATGTAAGGTTGGGACTAAATGGGACAACCTCTCTGTGTTCATTCTGCGTAGCAGCTGGTCCTGAGTCCTCTTTAGGACCCATATGGTGGGACAGTCTGGGACAGCCCTTTTTGGTTCTGGGCCAGGGCTATGCCAAGCTCTAATGCTGGCAAAGTCCTCCCTGCTTTTTGCTGGTCATTGGTGCCAAGGTCTGGGATGGGGAGAAGACCTGCAAGAGTGGGATGTTTCTTCAGCTGCTTTCTTGTGCTCCAGGTTACAGGTTCCCGGTCATTAGCAATACAACGTCCACAGAGGTGGCTTCATGTCCTTGGTGGCTGTTTAGCCAAAGTCCCCGGGATTTGAATCTATCCCCTGGAGCAGAGGGCAAGCGACTGAAAGGGTGTTATGTGAGTCACTACTGCTGCTTCGGGCACCTGCCCTGACATCAGCTGAGGCACCAATGAATTAAAAGGAGATGTGCTGAGGTTTGCCCAGGCCCTGCAGTGGCTGAATGATGGATTATTGTAAGTTGTAAATGAAACTGAGTCAGGACACGAGGGCTAGGGTTCAACCTTCTCCACCCTTAACGCTCCCACCTCCATCCCCAGCAACGTTTCATCCCTGGCCGACTCAGACTTACCCGAACCATCCTGGGCACAGCTCAGGAGTTGGCCTGGGCCAGGGATGATCCTCAACAGGTGGTTGGGATGCAGCCACCTTGCTTAGGAGCACAAGAAAGATTAATAGTATGGACATGGCCAGGGCTCAGGGCTGGCGACCAGGCTCCAACATGGGTTTATTCCCTTGCAGAGGTGTTTCCTCAGCACCAGCTCTGTTCCCCTGGGAACTGTGAGGGTTTCCCTTTTGCCTTTCCTGCATCCCAGCTGTTCTCAGCATCCGTCTCTTCTGACAGCCTTTCCTAGGAGCTGGGTCAAAGAGATAATCCCCAACCTAACAGTCTTCTTTCCACTCCAGGGTTCAACTGCATTTTGGAGCTTCCTCCAAGCCCCCAGCCCAAGGGTGCTGGCTTGGTGGTGGCCCTGCAAAATCCCGTGTAGGATGCACAGGCAGCACTGGCTGTGCTTTGCGCTGGGGTGGGCGAGCGCTTGCATCCTGGAGAGGTTCGTGTGAGCCAACCGTTGTCACGGTAACGGGAGAGTTGGTGCGGAGGCGGAGAGGGGATGCCGAGAGTGCGGAGGATTCGGGGAGGCAGGGAGGCTGAGGGGCTCTCCCGTCATCCCTCAATGCAGAGATTCCCCCAAGGTAGAGACATCTCGCTGCTGCTTTCCACGCCAGGGCTCGGCAGCTTGCCTGCTTGGCTCCTCCTCCCCGCTGGCGAGGATGAAGTTGATGGATCGGTCTGCACCGTTCCTTTTCCGAGTCAACCCGTTCCTCTCTGTAGCACCAAAGAAAAAAAAAAGAGAGAGAAAAAGAAAGGGAAAAAAAAAAAAGAAAAAGAAAAAGATCATATTCTTAATGAGGAAAGGAAAAGGATCCAGAGGTGTATGGAGGAGTAACACCAAATTCCCACTGTCCTGTGGTTCCTGCATTGCAGGGTGGCACTGGAAAGCACCAACATAACCGTGCCATCCGTCAGCATCTGAGCGCTTACCCAGTTGGTCCCTTCCTCTGCCTTCACCAGAAAAAATTGCCTGCTCCCCACCTTGTTCCCTCATCAGGGAGCTCTGAGAGGTGGCACACCGTGGAGGTGATGCAGGACCACCGGCATGGCAGGCAGGGGACCGCCCTGCTGCAGGAGCCTCCTTCACCTTTCTGTCCTTCTCTGCACCTTTGTTGGCCTCCTGAATGCTCACCAGCTCCTCCTGGGGAGGCTGCAGGGAGGTCACCAAAGGCCATTTCTAGCCCCTTGCTGTGGTTCAGCAGTGGTGATGGCAGGGAGCAGAGCTTCATACGCAGACACCGGGAACGCTGTGGTACAGCCAGGGGTGCAACTGTGAGAACAAGACTCTGGAAGTCCTCTGGGCTGTTCTCACTCCCAGGTTGAGCCCTGGATGGGTTTGGGCCAGTATGAGTTGTGCCCAGGCCCATTTTAGCAGTTTCGGTGGGGTTTGTCACGTCCCAGTGGTGTGGTGGTTTAACTCCTGGTTCTTGATGAAGCCATGGTGGCCACGGCTTCTGCCATGTGGCTGGGGTGGAGGAGCAGGCACCTAGAGGAAGGTGTCACACTCCTCAAAGAGATCACATCCCTTGGCCCAGCTTCTTCAGGTCTTTCCCTATCTACATTGCCTTGCTGAGGATGCTCACATGGCTTTCCATGAATTTTGGGGGGCAGGGAGCTGACATCTGCAAGTGGGCCTTTGACTACCAAAAGGCAGAGTGAGGGAATTGCATTTATAGGATGCAATTTATAATTGCATTTATGAGACCACCCCGAGGAAAAGAAGTTCTATCATCTTTCTGGATCTCCACAGGGTTGAAAGTCCTCGCAAAAGGGGCTGGGGGGGAGAAGAAGGTACCTGAGCAGAAGGAGATTTCCTGCTGCGTTTCCCTGGCTGCTCCACAAGGTCTTACTTGTGGGCTCGACTCAAAATCTTGGCCAACTCAAAGAATGAATCCCCATCCGCGCTTGGGATGAGTATTTCACCAGCACCTGGATGAGCCCTGGTTTATCCTACTCGATACTGGGTCCTAACCTGAGCCATCAGTCACGTGCCTGTATTTAGGCAGGATAAATCCGAGCTGAGACAGTTGGGGGGGACACATTAACACAGCAGTAAGCCCTTAATTTTATTAATGCATGAGACCACTGGTCCCTCTTAGCTTGGTCTACAGCCTGCCTACGACTGGAGGGAGAGGGGAGGAGGAGGAGGAGTGGGGTCAGATGCCGGGAGTGAGAGGAGAACGTGGCCAAGGGGGAGCCACAACAGCCCCAGCTTGGAGGAGCAGCTGAAATGCATCCATGGCTGAAAACACGCCTCCGCTGGGATTTCCAATCAGTCTCTAAATGCAGTGGAAATCACCAGCAGATTTATTCGCTTCCAATTCTTAATCCTTTCCTCAAACCTGATGGTGGTGATGGATATTAGGGCTGATTGGACATGGCTTATTATTATTATTACTAGTGTTATTATTATTATTATTATTATTATTATTTTGCTGGCTGTAGGATGTGTGGCTGGCTCTTGCAGCACTCTGCCTCTTCCCTGTTGCTCAAGCGACTCCTGGAGACCTAGAATGACTCCATAGCAGGATCGTATTTTCTTAATTTTCAGGGGTTTGAGTTTGTTCTGCCTTTTTTATTTTTCTGCCTCAGCCCTCCCTCCTTTTTCAGAGGTGGAGAAAAACCCTACAAGTTTCCAGGTTGGAGTATTTGTGGAAATATATATCTATATATAATCTATCAGGGCACCAAAATCCTGACTTGTGGGGTGAGGATCCGGCCCAGGTTGTTTGGCAGGAGATGACAGTTGGACAGTCTGGATACAGCCTGGTGAGGCCAGGTGGGCTCGAGGGCAGGACCCTGGAGTTGATTTTACCAGGAGAGCTATAACCTCTGTGCATCTCCCACCCATGGTGGGTGCAGCCCCTTGCAAACAGTCATCCTTTCCTGTCTTCTCGTTCTCCTTGACCCACCTTCACCTTCTCCTTCTCCATCTCCTTCTCCTTTATTCTCCTCCTTCTCTTTCTCCTTCTCCCTCTCCTCCTTCTCCTTCCTCAGCTTAAGTCACTCAAACTCACCCNCCAATCTAAATCTCCCCTCTTCCAGTTTAAAACCATTCCCCCTTGTCCTATGACTACTCTTCCTGACCAAGAGTCCCTCTCCAGCTCTCCTGGAGCTCCCTTCAGATCCTGGAAGGCTGCTCTAAGGTCTCCCTGGAGCCTTCTCTTCTCCAGGCTGAACAGCCCCAGCTCCCTCAGCCTGTCCTCACAGCAGAGGTGCTCCAGCCCTCTGAGCATCTTCGTGCCCCTCCGCTGGACCCGTTCCAGCAGATCCATGTCCTTCCTGTGTTGTGGACTCCAGAGCTGGAGCATGTAAAGAAATACTTAGAAATGTATTTCAGCCCCTCACCATGCTAAACGCTGTGCAAAAGGGCTGGGAAAAGGTGAAAAAAGGTGCTTATAGGGAAATGAATGTAAAGACCGAATCTGAGTCATCTGAGGGCTCTTGGTGAAGGAGCTTGATTAAAGCCCCTATTTGAGCTCATCCATGGCTTTGGGAGAAATTATGAGGACGTGTTTTTAATCTTTATGTGGTTTCTGACTTTTTTTCTGGCCATTTTTGGATCAAATATTTGGATTAAACAGGCGTTTTCAGAAAATTCTCAAAAAAAAATTTTATCTCCCCCCACCCCCCAGAAAAAAAGCCCCAAACCCATCCCTCTTGCCCTGCACCTTTTCTCAGCTTTCTTCATTTTTGAGGAGTGGATAATTTTCTTTCAGCAGAAACAGGGCTTGGATGTGTTGCACCCTTGCGGCAATGTCATCTGACTTCATCGCTGGCGGTGAGCCCCTCAGGAACCCGGGGAAACTGAGGCACAGAGGGAGGCAGGTCTCAGAGATCAGGACTTTTGGGCGTTGTGATGGAAGAAAAAAAAAGAAATGGGGGTTGGAAACCAAGGGTCTGGGAACAAAGGGCACCGAAATTTCCCGGATGGATCAGGCTTTTAAATGGGGTAGATTTTTTAGTGCAATAATTACTGATTAGGTATTGTCTGTGTAGATAGGAAACAGCCCCAGGGAAAGTTTTCTCCCAAAGCATAAATAGAGGTTAATTTCTGTCCGGGAGGGTCCTTCTCTAAGCGTGTGCCTGCGTGGCAGCATGTTGCATCCATGTGAGCGCGTGTAGATGTGCTTATTTAAAGCCCAGATCCTTTTGTGCTCCGTATAAACATCGTTTTTAAAAAGTCAGCCGGGCTTTTCATCTCTTGGGCTTCTGAAGAAACGTTACATTTAGGAAACAATGCAAAAACCCTGAACTACTTGTTAGCACTGAGCAGAAGGAAACCTCGTGCCTCGGGGGCTTTGGGGACTTGGGCTTTTGAAGGTGAAGTTGGTGGGGAAATCCTTGCAGCGTGAAGCTCCTGCCGGGTTACACAGGCGGCTGATAAAAAGAGAGAGGAAGAGGTTTTTGGTGGGCTGGTGGGGGCTGGATGCCCTGGGTGGCAGGAGAGGGTGATGATGTGCTTTAGAGAAGCGGGGATGGGAGGTGGGGGGTGTGGAGCTTGTGGAGGGGGTGAAGGAGGCTTCATGTGGTGCTTGAATACGCGTTCGGGTTGTGCACGTGCCTTTTGCACAGCAGACTGGGCTCCTTGTCCCCCATGAATTATGGAATGGTTAGAGTTGGAAGGGATCTTAAAGATCATCCGGTTCCAAGCCCCCTGCCATGGGCAGGGACACCTCCCACCACACCAGGTTGCTCCAAGCCCCATCCAGCCTGGCCTTGAACCCCTCCAG
The DNA here is from genome assembly GCA_013398155.1 of Pedionomus torquatus. Taxonomy (NCBI): domain Eukaryota; kingdom Metazoa; phylum Chordata; class Aves; order Charadriiformes; family Pedionomidae; genus Pedionomus; species Pedionomus torquatus. The sequence continues at coordinate 145,059 of VZRU01012609.1, read as the reverse complement.
GGATGGGGCAGCCACAGCTTCTCTGGGCAACCTGTTCCAGTGCCTCACCACCCTCACAGCAAAGAGTTTCTTCGTAATATCTCATCTAAATCTCCCCTCTTCCAGTTTAAAACCATTACCCCTTGTCCTATCGCTACACTTCCCACCTGAGGTGGGGGACACGGTGCCAGGGTGTGGGAGAAGAGGGATGCAGGGCTTGGGTGAAGCATCCTGGTGTCTCCTTGGCTCCCCATGACCAGTGGGTCCTGTTTCTCTTTGCTGCAGCAGGGATGGGATTTTTGTGCGTGCAAATATTGGCTGTTCCAGCGGCTCCGGCTCCTGAAATGACCCCGTCTCTCGCCGCAGGACCCATCCCTTTCTCTGTAGCGTTGGTGCGCTAGAGGAGGGGATGGAGGGAGGAAAAGCGACCGAGAGGAGGAGGAGGAGGAGGAAAAGGAGGCTGGGAACTGATTACGTGGGAGGCATTTTGTCCAGCACCGGCAGCAGCAGTGAGGATGCAGATGAAAGAAAGATCCCGCCCTGGGGAGGTTTGGGAGGGGCAGGGGGGGAAGGGAAAGCGATGATGAGGATGGTTCAGTGTGCCCATGGGTGGGCTGGCACTGATGGTACCCAGCTCAGCACCCTCTGGCCCTGCCCCAAGGCACCCCTCCACCCCGGCGGGGCTGTGCGGCTGCCGGGGCTGGGATTAAGATGGATGGATTGGTGAGAAACGTTTGGTGTGACTGGAATAGAAAGCGCGGTGGCTTCGTGCTGACTTGAGGGCACGGATCCAGAAAATAGCATCGCTCGGGAGATGATTACTTTACTATTGGAGCTTGTCCTTAAAATAGCAAGCTCACTCCTCACTGCCCCTCCTTGCCCTTCGCCCGTGCATGTTCCTAAGGATGGCTGTGAGATTCCTGGGGCGTCCCGTCCCCCCTCTCCAGTATATACCTTATTTATTTCCTTATTATCCGAATCTCATTGTACTTGGTAAGGATGTCCTTGAAGGCCTCCTGGTTGGTGCTTAGCTTGTAGGGGGGAGGCAGAGCTCAGCTCTGACCGATCGCATTTGTAGCAGGAGAAGGATTGGGAGGAGCTGGTGCTGCCTGGGGAAAATCACAGTCAGGGCAGCCGTGGGGCGACCGACGCAGGGTGGAAGTCCCCACGCCCGGGGTGATGCTGGGATGTCACCCAAGAGCATCGCTGAGGAACACCAAAGCCTTTCCCTGGGCGTCTCCTCCTGGCTGTGAGCCCTAAGGCAGGGTCTGGCAAGGACATGGCGTGATGCTCGGTGGGTGATGCCTCAGCCCCAAGCCATCCACGTGGTCTGGTTTTGGCCACTGGGTGGTTTATTTTTCACGTGCAACAGGCGGCCGGGAGCAACAGTGAGAAAAACAAAGCTGAAAACCGAGCAAGGAGCAACCCAGGGCAGTCGCTGGTCCCTTGGAGCCAAAGCTTTCAGCACAAGCAGAGCCTCGTGCTGGCACCATGGGGGGATGGTGAAGTCCATGCCATGTCCCGCGGGTACATTTGCATCTTCTGCTCTGGCTTTGAGAAAGCCACCCGTGGCAAAGGAGTCATCGGTGCCCAGGGCTGGAAGGGGAAGTGGCCAACCTCTTCCACCGGCTCAGCTAGGAGACCATGAGTCAGAGACCTCAGCAAGGGTTCTGAGCTCATTTCAGGGCTAAACTTAGTTCAGAGAGTCCTAGCAGCCACTCGGGAGCGTTGCCACGTTGGGATGGATGCCCTGTAGCAGCATTTTGTAGGCCAACCCATCCGGTTATTACTGTTAATGTTAAAAATACTCTCTGCTGAGTTATAGAAGCTTCTGCTCTTGCAAGGCTGTCTCCATGTGGATGTCTCATGTCTTCTCGTGTCCTGGCTTTACATAAAATATTGAGTCCTTGCAAAGGGGAGGGGAATGAGATTTCTGGATCTGGGGATGTACTGGGAGAGAAAATCTGGGGTCACAAGGAGAGAGGGGAAGACCAGTGGGTCATCTAAAGAAAAGCAGGGAGAACCACAGGATGTCCATAGCTGTAAACGCAGCAAAGGGGGAGCCTGGCACAGGCTCTGCCATTTGACTGTCTTCATTGCTTATTTATTGTGGCACTGGTTGGCCAAGACCGAGGAGCACTGATCCACATCATGCCTAGGCATGGGGCAGGCAGCATGACTCTTCCCACAAAGCGGTCTAGATACAGCCACCCCCCTTCAGATGACAGGAGAGTTTATTAATATGGACCTGCCCCTAAAAACTGAGCTTTCCTCTCCTATTTTTCCAGCTTTGGGGTAGCCTCAACCAAACCTGGGCAATGCAGTTCCAGGGATGTCATTTCCAGCATGGGAGACACCAAACTATGCTGTCACACCAGACATCAGCCGAGGCCAGGCTGCTTGGTTGCGGTTTCCACCATGACAACATGGATCTCTGGTGGTCTGAAGTGCTTCTGGCATCTCCTGCCCTACCTGGAAGACGGAGATCAGCTTCAGCCTCACCTACACAGACAAATTAGAAGGTGCAAGGGAACTTTAACACTCACACTACTAAAATGATGTCATGGTTGCTGACCCAGCTTTGACCTGGTTGACCAAGGTTTGATTTGACCAATTTGACCACTTTGACCAACCCAAGTGGTTGCTGGATTGAGTCTGGGAGTTAGCCCAGCCTGGTCTAGGGACCATCCACAACAGGCAGCTCATGTGCAACCACCCTACTTTTTTGAGTGAGGATTTGGTGGATGTGGTTTTAGGGCCAGAGTTGGATAAGGAGCTCTACAATATATACATGCATTTGTTTATTTATTTCAAATTATGCAAACAGCTGCATGGACACGCACATGTTAGCTTCAGCTGGCCTTTTTTCTGCTTAATTAATGATGACGACTCTTGCAGCGTGCTTGGCATTCACTTAAAAAAAAAAAAGTGTCATAAAGGAGCTGGTTATTTCTTCTTTTTCTTCTTAGTAATACTGCTAAACCAATTTTGAACGAGCTTAAGACAAACTTAGAGGAGCCCTTTGGCCCTTTGGACACCGGGGCAAGATCTCTTACAAACAGCCATGCCAAGGGCTTGTGTTTGGTTTGAAGGGTGACTTGGAAAATTTCTGGACAACCTCACACAGCAACATCCCTGTTCTTCCTTAAAAATGGAGAAAAAAAACCCAAAACACAAACCAGCAAAAAAAATAAATATGAAAATCTCTTTGTTGCTTAGTGAAACGTTTTATTATCAGATCTTCTGACAGGGGCAAATATCAAAAGGGCAATGGGAAGGTATTGGGAGGAAGCAGAAGGGCAAAGCCCATGCCAGGAGAGCAGGTCCTGAGATGTTAGGAAGATGGATTTTAGGAAGAAATTCTTTGCTGTGAGGGTGGTGAGGCACTGGAACAGGTTGCCCAGAGAAGCTGTGGCTGCCCCATCCCTGGAGGGGTTCAAGGCCAGGCTGGATGGGGCTTGGAGCAACCTGGTGTGATGGGAGGTGTCCCTGCCCAGGGCAGGGGGGTTGGAACTGGATGATCTCTGAGGTCCCTTCCAACTCTAACCATTCTATGATTCTGTGATTCTGTGTTAGGGATCGGGCTGGTTCAGAGTTTGGGGCCACTTTTCTCACCAGCACAAGGACAGGGTGAGGGACAATAGAATGACATTTTCCAGCCATGGGGGGATGTCCAGCGAAAAGAGGGGAGGTGGGAACATGAAGGAGAAGGCAACGAGCTGAAGACAATCCAGAACTGACATCTAACTAATCTCCTTACAAGAGTTTCTGGGGCCGTTCTATTAATTTGGGGATTTTTTTTTTCCATTTTATCTTTTTTTTTTAAGACTGCCCGTTCTGGGATTAGCTCTCAGGAGAACAAGGACTGGAAATTTTTTTCTTGAGCTATTTGTGACTCAGCAGCTGGGAAGCGCTGATTACTGGCAGCAGCTGACGTCCGAAAAGCATCTAAGTCTTTATTATATTATCTGAAAAGGCCACAGACTTTTTTTTTTTTTGGTGTCACCCCAGCTTCAGAACAACGTGTACCCGAGCCTTCAAGAAAGGCCAGCAACACAGGGCAGGAAGAAGCACTGTCGGAAAATTTTAATCTCTTTCCCAAAAGGTCTTCAAGTTTTCCTTTCCTAGATGCCTCTGACCAGTTGCGTTTCCTTGGGGTGGTCACTTTGAATTTAGGTGAAAACAACTTGAAATCAGACAATCTGGTGGACGGTTGCTCCCCAGCTGCAGTTGGTAGATGAAGTTAGAATCGTAGAATGGTTAGAGTTGGAAGGGACCATCGAGTTGGAAGGGACCCTTGGGGTGGTCACTTTGAATTTAGGCGAAAACAACTTGAAATCAGACAATCTGGTGGACGGTTGCTCCCCAGCTGCAGTTGGCAGATGAAGTTAGAATCGTAGAATGGTTAGAGTTGGAAGGGACCATCAAGTTGGAAGGGACCATANCTCAAGTTCATGCATGGCTTCTCTATTTTCATGGGAGAGAAGCATCCTTTCTTGCATGTCCCTAGGAGGCTGATTTCCTTGAGGGCGGCATCATCCAGGCCAGAGGAGCTCTGAGCAAGTTGGGTCGCTGCTCTGGGGCTCAATTTCCCAACAGTAAGTAGACCACATCGGCTTGAAAGTATCTCCTCTCTCTGTCCCAGTCTTCCTGAGCAGCCCTAAGCATTACTATAGCATTGCATTAGTGGTTATTTCTCAGAGAGTATCAGATTGGAAGGGACCTCGAGGATCATCTGGTCCAACCTTTTGTGGCAAAAGCACGATCTAGACAAGATAGCTGACATTGGGGAATCCACTGCTTCCTTGAGGAGGTTATTCCAAAGGCTCTCTGTGAGAAAATTTCCCCTTGTGTTCAGTGGGAATCTCCCCTGAAGTAACTTCTACCCATTACCCTTTGTCTTCTCCACATAACTTCTTGTTAAAAGAGAGTCTCCATCTTCTTTGTAGCCACCCTATAAATAGTGGAACGTGGTGACAGGGTGTCCCCTGAGCCTTCTTTCCTCATAGAATCATAGAATGGTTAGAGTTGGAAGGGACCT
>VZRU01012609.1:117575-138870 GCA_013398155.1 Pedionomus torquatus | reverse complement strand
TCACCCCAGCTTCAGAACAACGTGTACCCGAGCCTTCAAGAAAGGCCAGCAACACAGGGCAGGAAGAAGCACTGTCGGAAAATTTTAATCTCTTTCCCAAAAGGTCTTCAAGTTTTCCTTTCCTAGATGCCTCTGACCAGTTGCGTTTCCTTGGGGTGGTCACTTTGAATTTAGGTGAAAACAACTTGAAATCAGACAATCTGGTGGACGGTTGCTCCCCAGCTGCAGTTGGTAGATGAAGTTAGAATCGTAGAATGGTTAGAGTTGGAAGGGACCATCGAGTTGGAAGGGACCATAGAGTTCCAACCTCCCTGCCATGGGCAGGGACACCTCCCACCAGACCAGGTTGCTCAAAGTTCACACTCAAGTTCATGCATGGCTTCTCTATTTTCATGGGAGAGAAGCATCCTTTCTTGCATGTCCCTAGGAGGCTGATTTCCTTGAGGGCGGCATCATCCAGGCCAGAGGAGCTCTGAGCAAGTTGGGTCGCTGCTCTGGGGCTCAATTTCCCAACAGTAAGTAGACCACATCGGCTTGAAAGTATCTCCTCTCTCTGTCCCAGTCTTCCTGAGCAGCCCTAAGCATTACTATAGCATTGCATTAGTGGTTATTTCTCAGAGAGTATCAGATTGGAAGGGACCTCGAGGATCATCTGGTCCAACCTTTTGTGGCAAAAGCACGATCTAGACAAGATAGCTGACATTGGGGAATCCACTGCTTCCTTGAGGAGGTTATTCCAAAGGCTCTCTGTGAGAAAATTTCCCCTTGTGTTCAGTGGGAATCTCCCCTGAAGTAACTTCTACCCATTACCCTTTGTCTTCTCCACATAACTTCTTGTTAAAAGAGAGTCTCCATCTTCTTTGTAGCCACCCTATAAATAGTGGAACGTGGTGACAGGGTGTCCCCTGAGCCTTCTTTCCTCATAGAATCATAGAATGGTTAGAGTTGGAAGGGACCTTAGAGATCATCGAATTCCACCCCCCCTTCCCTGGGCAGGGACACCTCCCACCACACCAGGTTGCTCCAAGCCCCATCCAGCCTGGCCTTGAACCCCTCCAGGGATGGGGCAGCCACAGCTTCTCTGGGCAACCTGTTCCAGGGTCTCACCACCCTCACAGCAAAGAATTTCTTCCTAATATCCAATCTAAATCTCCCCTCTTCTAGTTTTAAACCATTCCCCCTTGTCCTATGACTACTCTTCCTGACCAAGAGTCCCTCTCCAGCTCTCCTGTAGGCTCCCTTCAGATCCTGGAAGGTTGAAGAATCATCTTCTTTCCTTTTTGTCAATGCCAGAGCAGTCCATCGGGGCACCCTGGCCTTGGCAAGGTCTTCTTCCATAACAGCTTGAGTCGAGGTCTGATGTGGGTGGTCACAGCCAAGTGCTTTGGTGCCGCCGTGTCAGGGAAACCTTCCTCCCCCTTCTCCAAGGCTCTTGGCTGCAGCCCGGGCGACGAAGCAGGTCAAGCCGGGCTCGCTGCTGCTTGTCCCTTTTCCCTCCACCTCTTCTCGCCTTTGCAGCTCCTGTTTGTCATTCAGAGGCAAACTCCCCTGCAGCTTTCCCCTCTGTTGCAATCATGGGCTTGTTTCCTCCCGTCTCCTGACTCGGCTTGCCCGCTAAAGCCGACGGGCTCCCGGGATGCTGCCGATCCAAGCAGCCCATCCTCATTAACAAATGAGCGACGGGAGGGAGCCAGACACGTGGCCGGGTTCCCTCAGCCAAGAGGAGGAAGCAGCAGCACGTCAGCAAGACGGACACCCTCTGTCCAACCCTCCCTATGGGTGGCAGCATCCCCGACCCCGTGTCCCAGCGCAGGAGCCGAGCATCCCCACTGCCTGCAGGAGAAGGGGTCAAGCCAAAGCCATGGTGGGCAGGGACAGCGTCCCAGTTGTGGCATCTGATGGGCATGGAAGAGGCACTGGTTTGGGATGCAGACTCTGGAGAAGCTTTGCTCCTTTTTTTTTCTTATTATTATCCCCAGGGATGAGCAGGAGAGGGGATAAAATGAGGGGAGGAAAAGAGACGATTTCAGAATCACAGAATTGTAGGGGTTGGAAGGCACCTCTGGAGACCATCCAAGTCCAAGAGCAGGTTCCTCAGGAACGTGTCCAGGCAGGGTTTGAATGTCTCCAGAGAAGGAGCCTCCACACCCTCTCTGGGTAACCTCTTCCAGGGCTCTGACACTCTCAAAGAATACAGGAGGGCGCTTTGGGCTGGAAATGAGGAGGGGTGGAGCAGCCCTTTGTGTCCACGGGGCGCGTGATGTTGGAGGTGGCTGGTTGGAGAGTGTGGGCAAGGCTGTTGAAAAGGAGAAATGCTTGGTGAAGGAGGTCAGGACTGAAGCTAAATGAGGTCTGTGCCTGCTTTGAAGAGGGCACAGGTGTCCTCCTTCACTACCAGGGATGGTAAACCTGAGCAACATCTGCTAGGGTTTGGGTTGTGTGTCAGGAGCTTGCAGAAACTAAGGCTGGAGCCCACCCTGCTGCGCCACGTGTTTTAGAGAGAAGCAGACCTTGCTATCCTTGTCCTGAAGGGTACGGGTCACACTAGGAAAGCAGTACTCTTTAGAAGGTCAGTAGCTAATTTGGGACCAGGATTCATATCTGATTTGGGGCTCACAGCCTGGGGCACTGGAACAGGTTCTTCCAGAAGGCTCAGTTCCCTTTAGGATGAATGACTTCAAGGAACAAAAGGAATGAAGTTGCCTGAGTCTGTTCCCTAAAATCATGAAGGTTCACAGTGAAAGGACCGAGGGCAATCAGTGAAATGATCGGGAGCAAGCCTCAGAGAACGATATGGTAGTGCAGGGTGTTATTTCATGGTGGCCCTTGGTGCTGCAGGGTGCTGTGGAGGTTGGGAGCAGATGTCCATGGAGGGCACATCCAGCAGTGGATAGTAATGGGGCACCTCAGGGACCATCAAAGTGTCCCTGAGCTGCTGATTTGCAGTGTCTGCTGAGCACAGGAGAAGGTCCTCTTGTAAAGCTTCCCTAGGCCCCTGCTAATGTTCACCACTACAAAGAGGAGACGTTTGATGGACCTTTGGTTTGATGCCTGTCTCTTCTATGAGTCTCCCAGAGGACAGTGGGAGCAAGAAGGTGCACGTGGATTACAGTAATCCCCAATTTTTGCGTGGTTACTCCCTAACAGAATTTGTCCTGGAGATCTGTGGGGTGAATCAGACCCTTGAACACCAACAAGAGCTTGCTGTGGGCTCTTCCCAAGCCTGCTCTCACACCCACTTCTCTCCAGAGACACACTGTGTCTTCAACCTTCTCACATCTGTCTTATGCAAAAACCAAGGGCTCACTCAGAAAGCAGCTGCTGGGTGCAGATCCAGATAGTTCCTCTTCGTGCCTTCCTACACACGCAAACCCATTGGGGAAGACCTTGAGGGACCATAGACATGTCCCTGCTGGTGTATCTGTGGGACGTGCATTAGCACCGTCACATTTTTACACCTCAGCTCTGATTTTTTGTGCCATTTTGCGTCTGCCACGAGGCGATTTTGAGTAAGAAAAGGCAACACCAACTGTCTGTCAAAGCTACAGTGGCAGCGTGCGCCCCTGTGATTTCTTCTCCAGCCCCATCATTGAAGAGCAGCCAATGTGCCCTGCAGCATGACAAGCTCATCCCTCGTAGAGTGGCCTTTCTGAAGGCAGGGGTGGCATTTCAGTGACTGTCCCCTGAGATTTATATAACCAATATGTTGTAGGAGTGGGATGAGCGATCTCAACTAGAAGGCTGGTGAAATTAATGGGAGAATCAATAACTCTCTGAACAAGCCAGGGCAAAGGCTCATTCCCCTCTCTAAACCCATTGGTTTTACGGTCCCTCTTGTCTGTCTTCCATCATGAGCCCAGGAAAGTTGTTTTAGGATAAATCCCAGTCCATTTTTACGTGTCTGGCCCATGAGGATGAGTTATGTTCTCTTTCCTTCCCCTGCTCTGCTTTCAGCCCTGCCCATGTCTCACTTTCATAGAATGAATCACAGAATCATAGAACGGTTAGAGCTGGAAGGGACCTTAAAGATCATTGAGTTCCAACCCCCTGCCACGGGCAGGGACACCTCCCACCACACCAGGTTGCTCCAAGCCCCATCCAAAAAGCCCCGTGACTCATTTTAATTGATAGCCAGGCTTCATTTTGCAGCTACTTGCTGCTGTTTTCATGCTATTATTGCAGCTTTCTGATTGCGAAAAAATCAGAACGTCATCAGAACATCAAAAACAATACTGTTTTTGAAGTTAATAATTCTAATTCAGAAAAGAAAAAAAAAGAAAAGAAAAGAGAGGAAGGTGCTATTTTGATTACAGAATATTTCAAGTATTTCTCAAGATGGGCACATTAAAGCGAAACAGCTGATTTTAACAACTCCATCCTCGCCGGTGGACAGCCACTCGGCTGGAAAACGCAGTCTCACCAGCGACTTTTGGAGCTCGGGGAGGAGCAGGAGCCTCGAGGCCAAGGCGCAGCGCTGGGATGTGGGAGTTGGGATTGTCTTCTGGGGTCTGACACCGTTTCGGGTGCTTCATCTGGACTGAACAATCTCAGATCAAGCACTGCAGTGCACTGCTCCCCGTCGGAGCTGGAAGACATCCCTTTGTAGGACCCAGGCTGAGATCTCTGGTGCTTTTGTGCTACAAGGTTGGGGAAGGAGGGTTTTTTGGGGGGGGATGTAAATGAAACTCTTCTGCTAGAAACCATAAATCATCTGGGGAGGACTGACTCCAGCTGTGTGTTATCCCTTTTCTAAGGAGGGGAATGCAACTACTATCATAATCCAAATAATTAAGTTCGCACTGGTAAATGAGTCGTAAAGAGGCCATCTTCTGAATTAATAAAATTCCTAGAAATGGCAGAAAATCAAGCTCCAGCCAAGAGGAAGTGTTACTATCTCCACTCTTATTTTCTTCTTGGGCTGGGAGAAGAGCGTTGGGAACCAGTACTTATTTGTTCGGCAGAACAGCCTTTCTCTTTGTGGAAAATCATTTGACGAGTGGGATTTTTCACCTTTCGGATATTTTTGGGGGGGGATAATCAAAACCTCACGGGTCACTCAGTGCTAATCAGTGTCCACCCTGGCCCTATGGCCTCCTGGGATGCACTTTAACTATTTCAGGTCTTGGGGAATCACTTCCTCGGGGATGAACCCTCGTTTTGGACTTTTTTACCCCCACTACATGAAAAGGAGTCGCCCCAAATTTTTTCAGTGCTTGCCCACCCTATGAGCTCCCTACCCTTCAGTGCATCAAGACTTCTTCCACGGAATCACTCCAAAATCAATCACGTAACAGAATAAAAGGCTGAAGTGATTTAATAACATCTATTTCTGGTTAAATCAAGACTTAATAAATTGTCCCTTTTCTTTTCTCCACTCTTTTTATTTCTTCCTTCTTTTCTTTCTTCCTTTCTCTTAAAATTGCATACATTATTGAATTTTTTTTTGAGATGGAGCTTGTTTCAGGAGCTGTATAAATCTGGAGGAATTCATTAAGCCCCGCTGAATTTATTGAAAGTTATGAAGTTTTTAAATCTACAAATGTTTGACATCTTTAAAGAGTTATTAATTAACGCATATCATTAAATACCGCTAAAACTCATGTCGCATTTATGAAGCATTTGAGCTTCATTGAGTATGCAGATCAGGTAATTCATCTTTTTAAGCTCCATCAGTCTTTTGGTTCTTTAAAAAAGGCAGGGGGTTAACGGGAAGGAGGAGGAACCAAAGTTTGCAGAGTTCTTAGGGTAGGAGAATTCACAGCCAAAATTAGGATTTCTCTATTTCCAGGAATTTTGATCCCGGTCTGCTGCGTGCCCTCCTGATCTCTGGTGTCTTCAGCCTTGTATAAGCACAGCTCATGGTCCTGGCCTTGTCCCAGGTCGTTGTCCTTCAGCCGTTGGGGGCTGGTGGGTTGCGTTGAGGTGGGACGGTGACGCAAGCTTGAGGAAAGCAAGTCCGTGTATTCTAGGCAGTCACCTGGAGGTGTGAAGCTTCTCAAGGAGACCGGGAGGAGTCTGGTGTCCCTGGGTGGAAAACAACTGAAGGCTGCACAGATGGGTGACAATGCCTGCTCTCTGTGGATATTGAGAAGGATTCTAGAGGAAGTGGGGGGAAACTGAGTCACAGAGGGAGGGAGGTGGCTTACCCTGGCTTCACTGCAGAGAAGTGTTCTCTGTCTACTTGTGTCTGACCTACAAGGAGGGACTGAGGAGGGCAGGAGGACACCCTGTCTTTCATCCCTTCCCATATAGGATGGGTGTCTCTGCAGTGACCACCACCAAGTCTGTTGTTACTTTTAGGTGCCAGGAGATCCAATCTCCATCACTAAGCCTCTGGAAAGTCATCCCAGCCCCACCAAATCTGAGGCAAAGCTCTGGTTGATATTGGCCAGAGGTTTTCAGTTCTTCTTCTCCAGAAAAGTGCATCCTTCCAAAATGTTCCCCAGCACCTTCTGGGTCTTTCCACCTCAGATGCATCTCTTGAGCAAACCCAGTCCAGGAGAGCTGGATGTCTGCTGCCTGGATAGGACTTCTTGAGTGATGAGGGCTGCAGCCCATTGCTGCCAATCAGAGCATCTTCCCCCACGTCCTCAGTTTATGATGTGTCCAACATGTCTGGAGGGTGTCAAACATCTAGAAGGAGAAGAGACTGGTGAGTGTCCTCTTCCCATAGACCCAGGCACAGCTGTCACTGCATCTTGCCCCGTTGTTCTGCGTATAGCACCGTGACTACCTGTGGAGATAGATGTTGGCCATCAGATGGCATTAAGGTCCAATTAACTGTTATTTTTGTTAGGTTTATTTATGACCAGTCACGCCAGAGCCATTAAAGGGACTCACAGGTTTACTCGAGCAGCAATCAAGACACAGAATCGCCCTTCCTTACAGCTAAAATCAGAGCAATAATTCACTTTGTTGACTTCACCGAAGCCTACACAGTCTGACACAGAAGCCAGAAATCTCGTCTTACCTCTGGAAGATCCCCAAAGGATCTGCCCGCTGTCATCCCTTTATTTTATCTACTGTCCACATGGATTTTTCTAAGGATGTCTTTACCGCGTTTATATGTTACAGCGTCATTATTGGTGACTCTACAAATCACTCCAGTCAAACTTGGTATTTCTCCTCACTTTGTCATGGTTATACTGCAATTAGGAGTTGCCCATGCACTTCAGCTCTAACTGAAAACAATTTGAGCAAATAAATGACAAAATGAGCAGAATTACCTTGTCTCTGCCATGGTCTCTAACAAGGTTGCTGAAACTTTCCAGGATAAAAGGGTAGTTTCTGGAAGCCAGGCATACCCACGATCCGATGTCCTCATGCAAAGAAAGCTGCTTTGGTTTGAATTTCACCTGCTTAAAAGCTCTTCACGGGGCCAGCACAGGAGGTCACTGTAACTGGGCAGTGTTTGCACCCAGAGTCAAGCAAGGTTCTGGTTGGAATCAATGATTTGAAAGGTCCCTTCCAACCTAGAGAATTCTATGATTCTCTACTATATTGCAGTGCGTGCTGGCAGCCCAGAAAGCCAACCCCCATCCTGGGCTGCATCAGAAGAAGAGCAGGTCATGGGAGGGGATTCTCCCCCTCTACTCTGGACTCGTGAGACCCCACCTGGAGTCCTGTGTCCAGCTCTGGAGTCCTCAACAGAGAAAGGACATGGAACTGCTGGAACAGGTCCAGTGGAGGGCCATGAAGTTGATCCGAGGGATGGAGCACCTCTGCTGTGAGGACAGGCTGAGGGAGGTGGGGCTGTTCAGCCTGGAGAAGAGAAGGCTCTGGGGAGACCTTCTAGCAGCCTTCCAGGATCTGAAGGGAGCTCCAGGAGAGCTGGAGAGGGACTCTTTCTCAGGGAGTAGAGTGACAGGACATGGGGGAACAGCTTTAAATTGGAAGAGGGGAAATTGAGATTATAAGATTAAGAAATTCTTTGCTGTGAGGGTGTTGAGACACTGGAATAGGTTGTCCAGGGAAGTTGTGTCTGCCCCATCCCTGGAGGGGTTCAAGGCCAGGCTGGATGGGGCTTGGAGCAACCTGGTCTGGTGGGAGGTGTCCCTGCCCATGGCAGGGGTCTGGAACTGGATGATCTTTAAGGTCCGTTCCAACTCCAACCATTCTATGATTCGATGATTCTATGAGGCTTATAGCTAATGAGGAGACCATCAGTTTCATTTGGAAGATGGTTGAGGAGGTGAGAGGGCTCAGAGATGAGCTGTGCTTTGAAATGATTGATTAGTTCTCTGGTCTTCTTAAGATGCTCTTGTCACCTGGGGACCTCTCGAACTAGGACCTCCACCAAGGCAGCTACAGCCCTAGAGGTCCTCATCCCTCCCAGTGCAAGTAGCTGTGGCCGAAATTGGAGGCTACTGATGTTTCCCACCTTGGTGTAATCCCACTTGAGGGGTTTTGTGGGTGGAGAGGTATCATATAAATTAACAGCTGAACTTAAGTGGAGGCTTAAGAAGCTGAATTTACATGGGGACACAGCAGAAAGTCTGCCTGAATGTCATCTAAGGTGGGTGAGTTAAAACCCCAGATATGCATATTCTGAACAAATGGTCCCAATTAGACTCACAATTAAATTAAATAATCATTGATAATACTGGGATGGGGTGCATGCACAGGGGATTGAACGCAAAATCATTTACTGGCTTTGAAAAATCACAGTTTTCATCAGTCAGCCTTTAGGAAAGCTTGAGGATCTCTGGTGATGTGGGGACTGTGATCTGAGTAACTTCTTGTAGACAAAAAAAAAAAAAAGCCTTGTGACTTAAAAGGCAAGATCAAGCCCTAAGTGCAGGAAGGACTTTGCACAGTGAGCATCCCATTCACAGAGCTGGCTTTGAGGGCTCAGAGGTTGAAATGAGGCGAAGACAAAATACAGAAAATAAATAAATAAATATATATATATGTATATGTGAGTACTCCCTGATATAAAGACATATCGAGACACGTCAAGGAAAAAAAGAAAAAGTCTGCTTTTGAGAAAAATTAGAGATGGCCTTAAGCCTCATCTATCCAAGGACTCATTTTGGACAACAGACTTGACATTAGTGGTTCGTAATTAATTCCCTGTGTTGATGCTCTTATTCCAGAATCAGACACGCCTTATTTCAAATTAGTTCAATCCACCCGGGACCCTGCCACAAAACCAGGTTAAGAAATGAGCACAAATCAGCTGAGCTTTGGTAACCGACTGGATAGGCAGGCAAGCCCGTAGAAGATGCAAAGGAATTCAGCTTAATTTTATATATCAGAAAGGAGGATAACGATACAGCACCAGTAATACCTGCCTCTGAGTAAAAACCACACACGTGAGCAATAACCAAGGCTCGGCTGATGCATGGTAATATTTTAAGTCGCAGTGATGTGATATACTGTAAGAGCCCCCAGCACCGCTGGGAAATAGCTCTTCTACTCTAAACTCTCCTCCTGCTGTAATCAGAGTGATTTTTATTTTATTTCATTTTATTTTTTTTTCCCCTGGAAATAAATCTGCAGAGAAAATGTCATAGATTGGTAGCCTGCCTGGGAGGAAGGGTTGGAAGAGTTCTGCTCTGGGTGAGGTGATGATCGTTTACCAATTCTTTTACCACTTGGCGTACAACTTAGGAAATCATTAATTTAGTGTTTCTAATTTTTTTTTTTTTTTGCTGATTTTTTTTTTCTCTGTAGCTGAAGAACTTTTAAATTTGAAGGAAGTGTGGAATTTCTTCCTGTGTGGGTGCTGTGAACAAATCTACTTATTCTAACAACGGATGTAGGTAAAAAATGCAATTTAAAAAAAAAAAATCAGGAAAATTAAAAAAGGAGCCTATTTAGTGTCAATGTTGGGTGGCTGGTGTAAGCCACCTGAGCAAGAACCCTATGATGTCTAAGCTCTGGTGGGGATGGTCTGTATTTGGGGACTTGTTTGGGTCATAGAATCATAGAATAGAATTATAGAATGGTTTGGGTTGGAAGGGACCTTAAAGATCACCCAGTTCCAACCCCCCTGCCATGGGCAGGGACACCTCCCACCATAACAGGTGGCTCCAGGGCCCATCCAACCTGGCCTTGAACCCCTCCAGGGATGGGGCATCCACAGCCTCTCTGGGTCAGTGCTAATTCACCTGTAGGCATCATTCCAGAAAACCAAAGCATCCAGTTCACAGGGTAACTGCACATTTTCTGGGGACTATTTAGCTTGCAGAACCAGAAGGGAAAATGCTGAACCCCTCTTTTTTTCTGACCCTACATCAGATGTCATGCTGGTGAGTGAGGCAGCAGCCTGGACCTTGGCAGAGAGACCCTGTGGTCTCCATCACCTACCACTGGAATGTGCCAAACCACCATGGGGAATGGGTCTTCCCTTTTGTGTTGCTTTCTTCAGCTTGATAGGACTGTGATGATGTTTGTTGGAAAAGGTTCCCACTGGCATGAATTAATCAAATTCCTGCCTGAGTGCAGGAAGGGGCTTTTGGAAAAGTCCCAAAGGAGGTTGCAAGCAGAGTCCTGATTTATTCATGGAGAAAAAAGAGGCCCCATCAGTAATTAAACTGGAGTGCAGATTGAGCATAGAACCCCCTGCTCTGCCACAGAGGTTTCTGGCTCCAGAGCACCCTAAAGAAAATCACTCTGCTATCAGAAAAAAAAAAAAGAGAAAAAAAGAGAGAGGTGAAAATTTCTCTGAGAGTAGAACCGTAAGGCATCAATGACAGGAAAACAAGTAGACACAAAGCAGCCTACCTCTGGTTTGGAGCCTCGTAGCAAGCGATCTTCCTGTTATTGGAACTTTCTTTTGCTTCCATGAAAGTCCTGCAGGCTTTACAAATGGTTTCTGTGTTGTAACAGCCCTTTAATGTGTCTCACTTTGCCACCCTGAGGTCCTCTGTGAATCAAATGCTCTCTTCTAATTCTGTGGTCTTCAGACCCCCCCGGCTTAGACTTCCTTCAGACCTCCTGGCCTCCATTGACCACGGTGTAGAACCAAGAAGGAGTTCAGAGTTGTACCCCAGCAGTCATGTGGCCAGGGTGTATCAGACCTAAGTCTTAAAAAGGCCTGAAAGTGGCTTGAGGTATCAAGTGCTCCGTCTTTTCAGTGAGCCACCTGAAGACCTGCAGTGCCAGGGCATGATTTGGGGCCAATAGGATTGGCCCAAGTGGTTCCCAGCTGCACTTTTTGAGTTATCACAGGGCAGGGCTAGTGTTGGGGTGGTACTTCAAAGGTGAAAGACCAAAGAGGAAAGCACTTCTTCATGATTTGAAACCTCATCCAGGTTTTGCTCTGAACAAATGGTAGGAGCTGTGGTACACAGGGAGCTCCAGGACAGTGGGAAGGCACCAGGATTAGGGAAATACAAAACAGATGAAGTCAGGATGGGGATAGTCTCCGTCAGATCATCTGTCTCCTGCCCCCATGATGTGACCAACTGAGACAGCTCAGCTCCTCAGGGAGACTGGCTCTAACGAGGCCTTGGGTGAACTTCTCAAGTGCAGCGAGGTCAGCTGCCCTTTGGCTGTGGGACTCAACCCTCAAGAGATTAGAATGACCAGAGATCTTTGTCACTTTTGGAATAGATGATGGTGAGGCCCATCCCTTCACATTAGCTTCCTCTTGATGTGCTCCCTAAGGGAATGATTATGGTGATGATGCTAATGTGAAGATACTAACCAGGCTTTCTCAGCCAGGTCTCCAGCAAGAAGAGGAGCCATGCTTGTTGAATAAAGGGATAGTGGTTTGAAGGTGGAGCATACTGAGGTGGTGGGGAGGCCACAGCCCTTCTCCCAAGGGCCACATTGCAAACATACCTTGATGGGATGGGATTCCACCTCTCATGGATGACCTTCAGATGGGACTATCCCTTTTAACATCTCTTTGTGAGAGCTCTCACAAACAGAGTTGCGTATGTTGGTGTCTCTCCTGGTACTCCCTCTGCACTGAAGTTCTGTAGCTCACACCTCTCCAGCCCACAGCCAGCAACTTTCTGCTGTCCCATGAACTGGTGTGGGACTGGCCGAACTTCAAAGATGGTTTCAGTGGTTTCAGTGTGGAAGAGAAGCTGTAGTGCAGCTGGTGGCTGGGGAGTCTGATGCTGTAGCCCATCTACCAGCGTGTGTGCTGAAGTGCAGGACTTGTCAGTGGCTTGACAAGACCTTGTCTTAGTGAAGCAAAAGTGGACAAAACTTGAGCATCATCTCCATTTAAAATCATAGAATCATAGAATGGTTAGACTTGGAAGGGATCTTAAAGATCATCCAGTTCCAGGCCCCTTGCCATGGGCAGGGACACCTCCCACCAGACCACGTCAATCAAAGCCCCATCCAGCCTGGCTTTAAACCCCTCCAGGGATGGGGCAGCCACAGCTTCTCTGGACAACCCGGGCCAGGGTCTCACCACCCTCACAGCAAAGAATTTCTTCCTAATATCTAATCTAAATCTCCCCTCTTCCAATTTAAAACTGTTCCCCTTGTCCTGTCACTCCACTCTCTGACCAAGAGTCCCTCTCCAGCTCTCCTGGAGCTCCCTTCAGATCCTGGAAGGCTGCTCTAAGGTCTCCCCAGAGCCTTCTCTTCTCCAGGCTGAACAACTCCAGCTCCTTCAGCCTGTTCTCATGAGAGGTGCTCCATCCTTCTGGTCATCTTTGTGGCCTAAGTCTCCTTCCTAAGTCAAGGCAACATCCAGAGGTAGTGGCAGGTATCTTGAGAGTCAAG
The DNA here is from genome assembly GCA_013398155.1 of Pedionomus torquatus. Lineage (NCBI taxonomy): Eukaryota > Metazoa > Chordata > Aves > Charadriiformes > Pedionomidae > Pedionomus > Pedionomus torquatus. The sequence continues at coordinate 126,177 of VZRU01012609.1, read as the reverse complement.
CACCAGTCCAGGGTGGTTTTGTCTGTGAACACTGCAACACACTAAAAGTTTAGTTCAAGGCCCAGGTTCAAACACTTGAAATGGCATCCTGTGTTTCCTGACCACCAGGTTCAGGAGAATGCCAAGTGATCCAGGTGGTCTGTGCTTTATGTTGGCCAGACCTGGCTTCCCATACAGGCAGGGTCTAGATGCCACCACAGTGCCAGCAACAACATGCCCCAGGACGTAGTCTGACTGCGGGTCCTGGCGTTTCATGTTTGAAAGGTGGTGTTCACCACTCAGATCCTGGATGACCAAGGGAGGGTTGCTTGCCTGCTGTCGGAGATGCTCACTGCAGGTCAGTCTGTGGCATCCCACCGGTTCTCAATCCACCTCACTGTCCTCTCATCTAACCCACATTTCCCAGCCTTACCTATGAGGGTGTTATGGAAAACAGCATCAAAAGCCTTGCAGAAGTCAAGGTAGACAACATCCACTGCTCTCCCCTCATCCACCCAGCCCGTCATCCTACTGTAGGAGGCTATCAGATTGGTCAAGCAGGATTTCCCCTTGATGAATCTGTTCTGACCACTCCCGATGACATATTTTTCTTCTACATGCTTGGAGATGACATCCAGGAGGTGTTCCATAACCTTTCCAGGGATGGAGGTGAGGCTGACAGACCTGTGGTTTCCTGGATCCTCCTTATAGCCCTATTTGAAGACCGGCATGACAACTCAACAGCGGGGAAGACAGTGTGGCACCCACCATTCACCCATGGGAGAGGGAAAATGCCATTAGCTGTCTAATTTGAGGTTTTGCTCCTCGTATCTCCTGTCCTCTTCTTTAGCAGCAGACCAGCAAACCAGCCAGAGTAGAGTTAGCCACATAGAATGTGCGAAGCGGGATGGACAGGGCTGATTAAACAAGAGCGCATCGTGGCTGTAAATAAAGGACCTGAAATGAAATCTGTCACAACCGTTAGGCTACAGCCGCAAGTAAAGGACAAAGAAATATCTACAAGAGCTCAATAATGCAGACAGCAGGTTCTTTATGACCACCTGAAAAGATGCAGTGAAAATGTCTCTGGCTTTGTGGGAGCTCTGCTGAAAGCCTGTGATAATGGGCGCGGCGATAGTTTTTATAAAAATCTTTAAAAAAAAAGATTAATGGAATTTATGCTTCTAAGGCTGGAATTTCCAAAGCGGTTCAGCGCTGGGCTATCTCAGCTGCCATTGAAGTCAACAGGGGTTATAGCTCTGAAATCAATGAAGGAGTGGGGTGTTGCCGAGTCTGGTGGCTCTTGAAAAGCTCATCCCTCCTTTATTTTTGGCTAAGCAGTTAAATCAATGGGTACGCCCACCAAAAGAAGGGCCCTGTCTCCAAAAGTTCCTGCCGTCCTGCTTCGTGGGGAGAGAGAAGAGGATGATTTCAATAATCCTTCCCTAAACCTGGGGGAGAACTAATCATATCAGTGGATTTACATCATGACCAAGGTGGGCACCCGTCTCCATGTCTCATGGGGAGCTGATGGGCAGCATAACATCAAGGTTCTCTTCTCCATCCTGTCTCCTCCTCCCGTGGCAAAAGTGGGGCTTGTGAGTGAACCAGCTGCTGCTGTCTCTTCCCGTTGGATCTCTCAAAGTGCCTTTGCAGCCCTCCCAGCCCCAGATCAGATAAGCCAAGGGGATGGGTGAGGGCCAGTAGAGGATGGAAGGGGAGAGCAAATAGACAGATCAGGAGCCTCAAGAAGAGTGATGCTTGTAGATGTCTTGGCTGGAGCAAAAAGAGGCACTCAGAGCATGACACAAGTAGGTCATTATTCCTCCCACTCTTTTATCCTCACAAGAGGCAGAGCCAAGATGCAAGGAGTCATCCACCTTTTCTTGCCCACAAGGCTGTGGAGATGCCACCTTCACCTGCTCTTGCTAGTGTGCATAGGCCAAGGGCTGGTCTGTCCTGAGGAGCAACATGGCAAAAGGATTAATGCTTCTAAAATGAAATGGTTTCATCTATAAACATATCATTTTCAGGGTGGCCAGGCGTGAACACTGTTCTCCAGCCTCAGGCTGGCAAACAGCCTCAGGATGCCTCCTCCTTCCGCAACTTGACTTCTGTGCTCCACATGGGCTCTTAGACCTTTCCTTTTCATATTTTTTGTGTTTCTTTCCATTACTTTGCAAATGATGGCTGGCTTGAAGGAACCAGAGGTTACTAATGCAAACCTGATTGGTTTGGCTTGCTCTTATCTGCCTCACTGGACTGTCCATGCTGTGTGGCCATGTTGCAAGGAACTCACCGTGATGGGAGGGAGAGTCTTGCTTCTTGGCCTGCCTTCAGAAAAACATAGAATGGTTAGAGTTGGAAGGGAACTTAAAGACCATCAAGTTCCAACCCCCCTGCCCTGGGCAGGGACACCTCCACCACACCAGGGTGCTCAAAGCCCCGTCCAGCCTGGCCTTGAACAATCCCAGGGATGGGGCAGCCACAACATCTCTGAGCAACCTGGGCCAGGGTCTCACCACCCTCATACCAAACAAGTCCTTCCCTACAGCTCATCTAGATCTCCCCTCTTCCAATTTAAAACCATTCCCCCTTGTCCTGTCACTCCACTCCCTGACAGAGTCCCTCTCCAGCTCTCCTGGAGCTCCCTTCAGATCCTGGAAGGCTGCTGGAAGGTCTCCCCAGAGCCTTCTCTTCCCCAGGCTGAACAGCCCCAGCTCTCTCAGCCTGTCTTCATAGGAGAGGTGCTCCTATAATCCCTCTAATCATCTTTGTGGCCCTCCTCTGGACCTGTTCCAACAGGTCCATGTCCTTTCTGTGTTGAGGACTCCAGAGCTGGACACAGGGCTCCAGGTGGGGTCTCGTGAGCGCAGAGTAGAGGGGGAGAATCACCTCCCATGACCTGCTGGTCACACTTCTTTTGATGTAGCCCAGGATGGGGTTGGCTTTCTGGGCTGCCAGCGCACACTGCTAAGCTGTTGTCTAATTCCTGGTGGAAAGCAAGTTTGTGGAATTTCTCTGTTTTTTTCTTTGCTACCAGACTCTTGGCTGCCTTTCCAAACAAGGCTGCCTTCTCGTTGCCTTGAAAGTGATCCTTTGAACTCTCTTCCCTCTTTGGTTTTGGACTACATGGCTTTGACGGCGATCCATGGGCACAGCCTTCTCCACTACAAGCCTTTCACAGAGTATTTGAGGTTACAAGGGACCTCAGGAGGTTGTCTAGTGAACTGCCCCATTTTTAATTTGGGTCTCAAAACCGTGGAGTAACTGTTTTGGGAAGTTGTCATTGGCATCACTCTTACTCACTTCTTGTATGATTTTTTTACCCAGCAATGTATTGATAAAATGTATTTGGTTGGTTTTTTTTTTTTTGTTATGTATTGTTATCATCCCTGTTCACCTCTGCAGTTGGCCTCAGTTCTTCTTCCATGACTCCATGGGGCCTCTTCTCCCTGGCAAGCTTGTGCTCCTGGCTGCCTTAATCTCTCCACGCTGCCTGTTCAGACTCACTTTCTGGATGCTGGGTTGTTTGCTTGTTAATTAGCCTTCCCCATGCTGCAAGTCTGGTGAAGCTGCCTCCTACCACCATGTTTCGTGTACCACCTGCTGGAATACAGGATGAAGGGACTCCATGTTTGCAAAACTAACCTCCTTATTTATTAAATAAACTGTTTATAGAAACGCTGAAGCCTTGGGAGGCACCACCGAAGCTTGAGTGTCCACTTAACCTTTGTGTCCTGCCTGACACGAGGGTAATTCTTCCCTCCTGTCCGGTCAGCCTCGCAGTCCAAAGCACCAGCACATCTACTTTGCTAACATCTGAGCACTTTGCATCCTTGGTGTATTTCTCCTCCTGACGCTTAGGGACTTCCTGATGGTGGGACCTCGGTGTTGATGGCCATTCCTACATCTTCCCACCCAAGCGGCACCTCAGGGCATCAAAACCCTTCAAGTGAATTCATTTTGTGCTGCCCTTAATTCCACCCAAGGGGAAGTTTGACAGAACTGTATCTTTTGTGATGGTTTAGCCCATTCTTACTGGATCACTCCCTTATCTGTGTCCTTTTTCACTCACTGGTGATGCTTTTTCCTTTCAGCAGGGGGAATCCCAAGGTGAGCAGGACCAGCCAATATTCCCTCTCAGTCTCTCGGGTGGCACTCCTGGCCTTCAGTCACGCGTTCCCACACACAAGACGATGGATTGATTTAATCTGGCTCACTAAATAAAAGCTAAGGAAGATCCCCTCTACTGAAAGGTTCAAGGCCCTGGGCAACCTGGGCTAGTTGGGGGTGTCCCTGCGACTACGGGGAGGTCAGACTAGATGACCTTTGGAGGTCCCTTCCAGCCTGGATGGTTCTATGATTCTGATTGACCAGGTTAAATCACAACAAGGTTCTAGATGCTGAATCAGCAAAATTCAGCCTCAAAGTTCAGTGCGAGACCAGATGCTTGCAAATGACATGATTGGAGGTGGGGGTGTTAGGATTGGGACTAACCTGTGTGACTTCTTGTTGCAATGGGGAGCAAGCATCATCAGTTGCTTCTCTGCTGTAGGGACAAGATATTTTCCAGTCCTTCTGCAAAGGCAGCTGGAAATTTGGTCCCCAAGAGTACAAGTTGGAAGCTGAGGGGAGTAGATGATCTGTGGATTTGGAGATAACGAAAGGCAAGTGTTTTGAAGCAGGGAGTTGCAAAGTGGATAGGACCTGAATGGGTTAGCTCCTGGGTACCATATCAGAAAGTGGCTTTGGGGCTTTGCTGATCGCCCCTGGGACATCGCTGCTGTCCTCCACGGAGCAAAACCGTGGCCATCCATCTCCTGAAATTCATACCTGTGGGCAGGGCACACAGGGAGCCTGGTTTCAGGCTACTGCTTTGGGGATGGAAGAGATCCGGAGATAGGAATAGCCGCGTGAGGACTTAAACTTCCCTTCCCAGTTGTCCTCAATGAAAGCAGTTTGTATTTGTATTATCGGTGTAAATACCAATCAGCCACTGGCCGGTTTCACTAACCAGTATCCGTTCCAAATTCACTCTTTTGTTAAGTAATATATTACATCTTTAGGCAACTGTCCAGACAGCCCAAATGAGTTTTATTAACTAACTGCCAATAAGCCTGTGCTTTATGCAGAAAGAGGGAGCCTGAGGAGGTCCAGGCAGGACTTCTTCATTCTCCTTGCGTTTCTCAGACCAGTTTTTCCTGGGGGACGGCCTGTGACCTGCCCTGAAAATTTGTTCCCTATCAGATGCTTATAGATTTCATTTCACTGCTGTTTTCCGTGGGGAGAGCTGCACCAGAGGATAAGCCATCTCTTCCATGCAGCTACCTGTGCTCAGTCCAACCTAAACCATCAGCTGGCCTGGAGGTCCACCAGTGGTTCAGGCATAGAATCATAGAATCATAGCATTATTAGAGTTGGAAGGGACCTTGAAGATCATCCAGTTCCAACCCCCCTGCCCTGGGCAGGGACACCTCCCAGGTTGCTCAAAACCCCATCCAGCCTGGCCTTAAGTACTTCCAGGGATGAGGCAGCCACAACTTCTCTGGGCAACCTGTTCCAGTGCCTCACCACCCTCACAGGAAAGAATTTTTTCCTAATATCCAATCTAAATCTCCCACACTTTTTTTCTGAGATACTGTGGACCAATAGCCAGGACCATAAGGTAAAGAGCCTTATTTACAAGCCATAGACATCGCTCTCTGACTATTACTAATAGGTATAAAAGTGCTGGCATGCTTTGTACACCATCATGGTCAACAGAGGCTGTTGGTGACTACCACCCATGCTCTCCAAGATGCTGCTGTGGCTCATCTTGTGGTGATCCCGTTGGGCTTTCTCAGATGTCCCTTGGACATATCCCTTATTGGCTCGTCTTGTGGTGATCCCGTTGGGCTTTCTCAGCCGTCCCTTGGACGTATCACTTCTTGGCTCCTTTCTGAGCCTTAACTGGAGTTAGTCGGGGTGCCTAATCGTTGCCAACACCATAATTGCCGTGTACGTCAATCACATCGCATGCACGGTCGGCTGTCACAACGCCGCTCCCGCTTCCTAATGGCGTCTGCTTTCGGCCCCATTAATGACCATAATTATTTTCCTAAGCATAAATTGTTCCTAATGACCGTAGTCATTTTTAGCATGATAGCACAGCAAATGATGCGTCCATGGGACAGGATGAAGCCAAGGCGCAGACCTTTCCAACCCTGCTAAATGTCAGGCACACGTATTATTTGTGGGGCGCTTCGGTGCACTGTGTTGTTTCCCTTGTTGGTTTGGAAGTTGAGACTGTTTGTTATTTCTCTTTTTGGCTTTTTATTTTGGGCTGTGATCAAGGGCAGTCTTTGTAGCGTTTTTCGTTTGCCCACCGCTCAAACCCCGGATATTTTGCCCTGGCAAAGGGAGACACTCAGTGGGTCTCTTTCAATTGCTGGTCACCGGGTGCTGGGGCAGACAAAGTGATTTGCGAAATTATTAGGTGTTTCAAGGCAATGTGTCAAATCAAATTTGTCTCAAATAACTCAAGCTGCTGATTATAGGTAACCTTCTTTTTGTGAAACCTGTGCGGCGTTGTGTTTTCATAACCCGTCGCTCCATCTAATCTTCATTATTTCAGTCTCTGCTTTGGGGCTTTGTCGAAAGTATCTGCAGCTCAGACAGAATGTAAGTCTTTGGCGTAATTTTCTTAGAAGACTCCATCGCACCTGATTAACTCGTTTGTCCTCTTAATTAGATCTTGATCCTGGATGACTATTGAAAGATCTATAAGCTGATATTTGATTATCGGAGGAGTTAATTGTGCCCTGGGCACGGGATTGACTCTGCAGGGTTAGAACTCTAAAGAGAAACGCCCGAGGTGATGTTGCAGCATCCAGGTTAGGGACAGAGCTGAGCAAGAGCTGGTGATTTCTGTTCTGGGGACTTTATTCCCCACTCAGGATTTGCAACGTTTTTCCTCAAGCTCCAGCATCCTAAAACCATGCTGTTGTTGGAGGGTCTTTACTTCCATTACAGAGATGTTTCTGTCTGTCACACTTGTTAGGAAGAGCAATTCAAGTGCTGCCCGTGAGCTCGAAACTGAAATGAAAAGTCTGTGGTGTTATTAGTAATGCCGACCATTTGGAGGGGGGAAAATATACATTTCATAGAATCATAGAGTCATAGAATGGTTAGAGTTGGAAAGGACCTTGAAGATCATCGTGTTCCAACCCCCCTGCCATGGGCAGGGACACCTCCCACTAGAGCAGGTTGCTCCAAGCCCCATCCAGCCTGGACTTAAATACTTTCAGGGATGGGGCAGCCACAACCTCCCTGGGAAGCCTGTCCCAGTGCCTCACCACCCTCACACCAAAGAATTTTTTCCTAATATCCAATCTAAATCTCCCCTCTTCCAGTTTAAAACCATTACCCCTTGTCCTATCACTACACTTCCTGACCAAGAGTCCCTCTCCTGGAGCTCCCTTCAGATCCTGGAAGGCTGCTCTAAGGTCTCCCCGGAGCCTGCTCTTCTCCAGGCTGAACAGCCCCAGCTCTCTCAGTCTGTCAATCTGATGATTTCCATGCATCAGTACAGGTTTGGGGATTACCTGCTGGAAAGCAGCTCTGCGGAGAGAGAACGTGGGAGTCCTGGTGGGCAATAAGTTGACCATGAGCCAGCAATATGTCCTTGTGGCTAAGAAGGTCAATGGTCTCCTGGGGTGCATTAAAAAGAGTGTGGCCAGCAGGTTGAGGATGGTCATCCACCCTGTCTACCCTGGTGAAGCTACATCTGGAGCACTGGGTCCAGTGCTGGGCTCCCCAGCTCAAGTAGGACAGGGAACTGCTGGAGAGGGTACAGCAGATGCTGATCAGGAGGATGATGAAGGGGTTGGAGCATCTCTCTGCTGAGGAAAGGCTGAGACACCTGGGGCTGTTCAACTGTTTGGACTTCACCAATGCTAAGCAGTAGCTAAAGGGTGGGTGGCAAGAGGATGGTGGGGGTCTGGCTTTTCTCAGTGGTGCCTGTTGACGGGACAAGGGGAAATGAGCACAAGTTGCAACATGGGAAATTCCATCTCAACATGAGAAAAAGCTTCTTCTCTGTGAGGGTGGCAGAGCCCTGGAAGAGGCTGCTGAGAGAGCGTGTGGAGTCTCCTTCTCTGGAGAGATTCAAATCCTGCCTGAATGCATTCCTGTCCAACCTGCAACCGGAGGTTGGGTTAGATGATCTCCAAAAGTCCCTTCCAGCCCCTACCAGTCTGTGATTCTGTGGTTTCTGAGGAGGGTTAACTATTTTCTACGTAGGGCTGTAAATCCCAGGGAAGCCGGCGGCTGGTGGTAAGAAGAGGTGTCTGGGTCTGAGTGACTTCCAGACAGCGCAGCCAGCCCCAAGGCTCCTGATGCTGTCAGAAGTGGTTTCAGCTGCCGTTTGTGAAAGCAGGTACCCTTGGAGCACCCCTGTGGATGGTGGACAGTGTGACCCTGGTGACTCTGCTCCGTAAACTGGGCTCAGCCCCGCGTAGGAGCTGGTAGGGCACATGTCTGGGCACACGTAGACAACTGCCATGTGCCTGGGATGGTGCTACCAAATGGGTTTGCACCTTAGGGACTGGATTTCCAGATGCTTTTTTCTGGCCCTGAGGCC
>VZRU01012609.1:75359-116893 GCA_013398155.1 Pedionomus torquatus | reverse complement strand
GCTCCCTTCAGATCCTGGAAGGCTGCTCTAAGGTCTCCCCGGAGCCTGCTCTTCTCCAGGCTGAACAGCCCCAGCTCTCTCAGTCTGTCAATCTGATGATTTCCATGCATCAGTACAGGTTTGGGGATTACCTGCTGGAAAGCAGCTCTGCGGAGAGAGAACGTGGGAGTCCTGGTGGGCAATAAGTTGACCATGAGCCAGCAATATGTCCTTGTGGCTAAGAAGGTCAATGGTCTCCTGGGGTGCATTAAAAAGAGTGTGGCCGGCAGGTTGAGGATGNCTGGGGTGCATTAAAAAGAGTGTGGCCAGCAGGTTGAGGATGGTCATCCACCCTGTCTACCCTGGTGAAGCTACATCTGGAGCACTGGGTCCAGTGCTGGGCTCCCCAGCTCAAGTAGGACAGGGAACTGCTGGAGAGGGTACAGCAGATGCTGATCAGGAGGATGATGAAGGGGTTGGAGCATCTCTCTGCTGAGGAAAGGCTGGGGCTGAGACACCTGGGGCTGTTCAACTGTTTGGACTTCACCAATGCTAAGCAGTAGCTAAAGGGTGGGTGGCAAGAGGATGGTGGGGGTCTGGCTTTTCTCAGTGGTGCCTGTTGACGGGACAAGGGGAAATGAGCACAAGTTGCAACATGGGAAATTCCATCTCAACATGAGAAAAAGCTTCTTCTCTGTGAGGGTGGCAGAGCCCTGGAAGAGGCTGCTGAGAGAGCGTGTGGAGTCTCCTTCTCTGGAGAGATTCAAATCCTGCCTGAATGCATTCCTGTCCAACCTGCAACCGGAGGTTGGGTTAGATGATCTCCAAAAGTCCCTTCCAGCCCCTACCAGTCTGTGATTCTGTGGTTTCTGAGGAGGGTTAACTATTTTCTACGTAGGGCTGTAAATCCCAGGGAAGCCGGCGGCTGGTGGTAAGAAGAGGTGTCTGGGTCTGAGTGACTTCCAGACAGCGCAGCCAGCCCCAAGGCTCCTGATGCTGTCAGAAGTGGTTTCAGCTGCCGTTTGTGAAAGCAGGTACCCTTGGAGCACCCCTGTGGATGGTGGACAGTGTGACCCTGGTGACTCTGCTCCGTAAACTGGGCTCAGCCCCGCGTAGGAGCTGGTAGGGCACATGTCTGGGCACACGTAGACAACTGCCATGTGCCTGGGATGGTGCTACCAAATGGGTTTGCACCTTAGGGACTGGATTTCCAGATGCTTTTTTCTGGCCCTGAGGCCAATTGGTCATGCCCTTACTGTGGTGTCTCCCATCCCTGTTGCCCTTGCATCCTTCTTGAAACAAGATGTTTCCATCCAGTCTGCCAACTGGCATCTGTCCCCCATCCAGGACAACTCCCAGACCAACCTCGAGAAACTTTTTTTGATCTTTGCTTCTTGGTGTGGGCCAAAACAGTGCTAGGAACAGTGTAATGAGATAGTCTGCAGAGCTGTAGCACCCATGCCTCGGCGCTGTTTCATGGAGATGTTTGCTGGCTGTTGAGCCCCATCTACACAACTGGGGGATGAGTGAGTTGGAACAGGGGTTTAAATTCAGCAAGATTCTTAGGAAGAACTTAGGAAGAACAGAGCCTACATGAAGGAGGGCAACAAGCTGCTGACCTTGTTCCCTCTCCTTTCTGGCGCAGTTTTGGGTTGAAGGGCTGGTTTGGGGCAAACTTCAGGGACTGCTAGGTCTCATCGTGACAGTGGGCTCAGACTCACACCCCATTAACTGTCAGCGTGAGCCCCTCTCCTATGAGGACAGGCTGAGGGAGCTGGGGTTGTCTACCCTGGAGAAGAGAAGTCTCCAGAGAGACCTTAGAGCAGCCTTCCAGGATCTGAAGGGAGCTGCAGGAGATATGGGGAAGGGCTCTTGATCAAGGAAGGGAGCCATAGGATGAGGGGGAATGGATTTAAACTGAAAGGGAAGGTTTTAAATGTATTTAAAATGAAGGAAGGAAGATTTAGATTAGATGTTAGGAAGAAATTATTTCCTATGAGGGTGGCGAGACCCTGGCCCAGGTTTCCCAGAGAAGCTGTGGCTGCCCCATCCCTGGAGGGGTTCAAGGCCAGGCTGGATGGGGCTTGGAGCAACCTGGTGTGGTGGGAGGTGTCCCTGCCCAGGGCAGGGGGGTTGGAACTGGGTGATCTTCAAGGTCCCTTCCAACTCTAACCATTCTGTGATTCTCTGAGACACCCCGAAGGAGTTCTTAGGCTATCCCAAATAGCCCCAAATGGAGAAGCCCTGCTCATCTTGCTTTACCCAAGAACACCTCCAGACACTGGGATGTGCCCTCCTCCTGGAGGGAGCTCCAGGTGCTCGGCATCGCCTGGCGGCACAGCCGGGTGAGAAGGCTGCAACCAGCTGCACCGCCTGCTTTTCAAACAGGGCTGGTTTTGTGAGCAGATTCATTGCAGGCAGGGCTTAACCCAAATGTTAGTCAGGAGGCAGGACCGATCCTGTGGATTTCCTCACCCCGATGAGCGTTAATTTGATCCATGCTGCTGTGGCAGGGGGAAAACATGGGGGCGGGTACGGCTGAACATTGAGATTCTGAAAAGGGTGATGGAGAATTTAATGGATCTTGGCGGCTTAATGCTCCATTTTTCTTGTGATTCCCCCTCGTTTCTTATCTTTCGCATTTGCATAAATTATGTGGACTCCAGGGAAGCTGTTAGGCATAGAAATTTAATCATCAAAACCTGATTCTCAGGAGCCTGGTCACCGTGCAGCAAAAGGAGAAGAGTGGAGTGGAAAATAAAAAGAAGGGGGAAAAAAAAAAAAAAAGAAAAAAGGAGTAAAGAAGAAAATTAATTTAATAAAAGGGGAAAAAATTAAAAAAAATGAAAAGAAAATGTAAAAAAAAAGAAAATTTAAAAAAAAAAGAAAAAAGAAAAAAAAAAGAAAGAACACATCAGAACACAGGATGTGTCAAGAGGGACTGTTAATAACACCAGCCCCCAAGCCCGGTTTCAGCAAGGAGCTGGATTTCGGGAGCGGGGAAAGGATGACATCACCTTTTGCTGCGCACAGAGGGTTTTTTTCTCTTGCAAGCGAGAGGGAGCTGCCTCGTACGCGCCGTTTAACCGCTCTCAACCCCGCACCGCAGCCCTTTTAATATAGAGATGCGGATGGGGAAGGAGGGAGGAAGATCCTGGGGGAAGGGGGTCGAGGGGGTGGAAAATCTCCTCCTGTGCTACCCTTGCCCCTGCGGCCAGACTCCTTTTTTTTTTCCAGTTCTTCAGCGATGGATGCGCTGCTGGAGGAGGGATTTGAATCAAAAGGGCTTGGGAAAGAAGTGGTTGCGGGATTGCCCAGCTCCTCCTCGCAGGATGACATAATGCCTGGTGTGGTCTCCGAACCCAGGGTTTGCAGAGGAGGGGTCTGCGGGGATGCGGGGTGGTCCGAGGTGCACCCACCTATTGGTTAAGGGTGCCAGGTTGGATTCCAGCAGGGGTGGAAATTCGGGAAAAAACATGAATGGAGGGGGGGGGGGGTGGTCTACCCCTGATTTTACTACCTGATTTACTTAGAATCATAGAATGGTTAGAGTTGGAAGGGACCTTAAAGATCATCGAGTACCAACCCCCCCTGGGGACACCTCCCACCACACCAGGATGATCAAAGCCCCGTCCAGCCTGGCCATCCTCTCCCCCTCCCCATGTTCAATAGACAGACCCTCCCCCTCCCAATGCAGCTCACCCTCTGCTTTTGGATATTTTTTTTAAAAAAAAAAGCTCCTTTGTTTCAGGGTGATTTTTACCATTTTATTATGAGGTAACCACTGGCATGGAACACTCAATTTTTCAAATGTCAGGCTAGAACTCTGGTACTTGCCTGCTCTTTCTATGATGGCTTTTTGCTTCTAATGCAGAACTGTTGCCCAGGTTTGTACCCCACTCCTCATGGCTCTAGCCACGGTCCAGTCCAAAATTGTTTCTTCGAGATGTTGGGATGTTCAGACTGAACGACAGGAAAAGCTTTTTCGCAGATTACGACTGTGCAGCACTGAAAGAGGTACTCAGGAAAGTTGGGGAACCTCCGTCCTTGGAGGTTGTCAAGACCTGGTTAGCCCATGCCATGTCTGACCCGATCAGTTGTTGGACATAGTCCTGCTTTGAGCAGATGGTCGGGCAGAAACCTCCAGATTTCTCTTTCACCCAATGTTTCTCTGATTCTCTGCAGCCTCAGCCAGGCAGGAGAGCTGTTGGGCTGTTTTTCCACCTGAATATTGCACGACACAAAGCCAACTACTCGACAGAAGTCCTTTTGCAGTTACTCTTATCCACCAAACCTGGTGTCTGAGCGATGGGAGGATTTTCTTGTGGGGCTTTCAGGCTGCCGTCACGCACTGCACCCTCTTACTGATCCTGGTCTTCACCTGCCTGCTTTTCCCCCCAAACTGCTGGCAGGATCAGCATGCCCAAGAAATACTTCCCGTTAAATTTCTTCCTATTCCTTTGCTGCCAACAGTCTGGGAAATTACACAAGCTGTCAGCGCTGAAGACAGCTTTATCGGATGCTGGGCTTATCACCGCTCACCTTATGCATGGTGACAAGCTGCATTGACTGCATTATTAATCTGACAGGCAAATGCTCCTGTGCAAGGCGGGGGAGCAGGCCAGGATAAGGAACCATTGGATCCGAGGATCTTCCTTGCCAGAATGTGGAGGGGGAGCATCCTTCCTTGTCTTGCCCCTTAGCTGGACTCACTGCTGTCTGTGCTGCCGCTGCCAAACTGCTCAGGAGAACTGGGTTTGGTGACCAAAATGCTGTTCTGAAGTCCGTGGAAGCATGATGAGACCCTCACTGGTGCCAGTGAAGAAGTTTTTGGTCAGTTCATTGTGCTGAGTGGTGTTTAATGAGCCAGCTGAGAAGGGTCTGAAGATTTTACCATTAGTCTACTGTAGTCTAGAGCAAAGGGCTTTTTTCTTGTTTTCCCTTTGTTTATTTTCTCCTGAAATATCCTTCTTTGAGGTCTTCATAGCTCTCCATCCCAGTTCTGGGGTAGTGTTGATTCAGCCCAGGTAGAGTTGGCCCATCGCTGACAGCAGAGCAGAAGCAGTAGGAGCTCCACGGGTAGTGAGAGGTGTGACACAGAGTAAAGTGTTATTAACAGCTGAAGCCTTCTTGTCTTGTGCAGTCAACCCACCCCTTCCACTACAGACCAGAAGAAGGCTGCATTTCTCATGGTGTTTTAAAAAACCAAAACCCAGGGTATTCATATTTTTTATTTATAGCCAGTGGTGGCTACAACATACAGTGTTCTTGGATAAAGAGCATGAACAGAGCCAAGGGGCATCTTCCTTTGGGAAAAAGTAAGAAGATATAAATGATGGGACTGGTCTAACTGGGAGAAAACCCCCACCATGCACACACTTCTGAGCTGTTACCTCAATCCCCTTCAGAGTTAATGGAGGGAAACGTGTATCTAAAGTAGCAGAAATGCATTTCTCTCACTTGATTACAGAAAGGACCTGGGGCAACTCACTCAGAAGTAGGCACGTACATTTTAGTCACCTAAGATTCAGTTCAGCTTGTTGCATTATTTATTGTTTACTGCTTTTTCAGCTTCAGCTTTTTGCCCAAATACAGATGGCTAGCATCACTTGAGATACCCACAGACGTCCTCATGGAGATGGCAGCTTATATGTACAGGACCTATGGAAGCCCCGTGCCCTTCTGGACTGGCAGCGTGTGGCCAGGTGACATCCTCATAGCTATCTCAAAGGGTTGAGCCCAGGGTCCTCAAGGAGATGCCTCCTCACAGGTGTGTCACAGAAGGGTGTTTTGGAACTTACCAATAAGGCAAGTTTCTGTGATGTTGGGCCAGCCAGACCTTCCATCTCATTGCTGGTGGCTGGTGGTGTGGTTATAGGTAGCCCAGCTCCAGCCCCACAGCAGCAGTCTGCCTTCACGCCAGTCCCCTGAGGGATTTCTTGCAGGTTCCTTTCATTTTTCTAGCTTTACCCCCTTTGACTACAGTGGGGAGCTGTGCTTAGGGCTAGACCATGGCCTCTGTTCCATCTTCTTGCACCAAGAAGTGCTTTATCCATGAGGCTTTCAGTCAGCTCCAAAACCACCATCCTGGCAGTTACTTCTGGAGGCACCAAGGCAGCTCCAACAAAGTTTGGGTGACCCAGGAGGAGGGGAGGCAGGTGCCATCTACATCCGTGTCTTCTTCATAAGGGGACACTGGATTTTATTTGCATAATGTCACATATGCTGGGAAGAAGGTGCATCCTGGAAATGCAAGTCTGCCCAGAAACTTTATCCTTTGGAGACTGAAAATATGGACTATCTGACTCACAGCTCCTAGGGAAAAAAAAAAAAAAACAAACAAAAAAAAAACCAAAAAACCCAAAACCATCATAACATTTCTGTAATCCTGTGGGGTTTTAAGCTTCCTCTTCTGAAAAGTTGAATTTTGCTCTGAAAAAATGTGGATCACGCCTCAAAATTGTTTGGTAACGTAGAGGTCTGTCCCATTCCTGGTTCCTTTTGTGGTCCAAATTTCTACCGCTCGCTGTAGGAAGATATTTCGCAGGAGAAAGCCAACTGTGTTGAATTGCAGGTCAGGAAACTCTGGCTACGTGTATACTTAGTAAATAAAATGAAGCCTTTTGTCCTCGTCCTTTTTCCTAAACTCTATTACCCTCCAAAACAGAGTGGCCGTCTCAGGACTGTTGTCCCTGCCCAAATTAATTCCTGCAGCTTGCCAAAAACATTGGCAAAGGTGGGGCAAAAACGGTAGGAAGAACCGTCCTTAAAGAAGTTGAGATGAAAAAGTGTCAGTCTTAAGAGCCTGGTTTACTAACAGGGATATAAACTGTCTGTCCAGAAGATCTTGTGCCCAAACACGGGGTCCGTTGCGTGCCCGTGTGCCTCATGGGGACAGGACGGTTGTCCCTTGGCAGAGGTACCCAAGATGTGCCCAGCGTCCCGGTGTCCTGTCCTCGGCTCCTTAGTCTGATCAGCAGGTGGTGACAGTGAAGTTCATCTGGTGGTTCCCTTCAATCCAGAGCCAAACTTGGACCCCAGATCACTTCTGAGATGTGATTGCAGTGACGCGTCGCGGGAGGATAGGCAGGGCTCTTCGGAATGTTTGCCGTCATTTATCTTCTGCAATACAAAGGACGGCTTTGTGCTATGGTTTTTCTTCAAAAGTTTAATTAAAAAGTTCTCTCTCTTTCTTCCCTTTTGTCCTCCAAAAATACGCGGAGAAAGGAGAGGGATAAAAATAAAACAGAAGCGAACTTAAAGCGTGAAAATGTTGATTAAAAAATATCAACCCACTCTGCTGTGAAACGCTGACAATGGTTCCCATGGCTCCTGTCTCCCGAGTCAGAACAGCCCCAGTGGGTGAACTGTGGATTTCTAAAAGCACAGCCACTTCTCGAATGGGCACCCTTCGTTCCTCACCCTCAGGAAGGCGATAGCTGCCGTAAGGAGATAAAAACCGCCTGGTGAGCTCCTGTGCTCTCGGTCAAATCCCAACTTGAACCAAGTTGCACGTCTTTGAACCGGGGGGGTGGAGAGAACAGTAGAGAGACCAGGTCACCAACAGGGACCATGATCTGCTGTTTCCCACACACACACATTATTTGCATGGCTAAATGGAACCTGGATAGCGTTCTAGAAGCCAAAACACAAGACGGGCATCCGATGATGCTCTTAAGTGGAATTCCCTACCCCGGGTGCCAAGGGCAATCACTCCAGAAGCTCATTACTGTCCTGTTACGCCACCTCCCAGTCTGTGCGTCCATGAAGAAAAACAAACAAACAAACAAAAAAAACAACAAAAAAAACACCCCAAACACAACAACCCCCAAACATTCATTAATTATGTATTTAATTGTCACTTTCACTTTGCCCAATTCACAGCAATATTTAGCGCTAACACAGCGCTTCAGCCAACCTGTGGAAATTTCACAGTGTTTATTTTTGCCTGGCGGCTGAAGAGTAGTAGTAAAGCATGTTTCTCCTCAGCTTGCTCTTTCATCTCCTCCTTCTCCCCAGCATGTCAGCAGATGTCCGCTCACGGTCAAAACGATCATCAGAAAAACATTAGCCTCCCAGGAAGGTCCCCTAACCCATTCCATAGCCACCACATGAGGAAGTGGGGGGGGACAAAAAGGTTGAGAAAGTGGAACTTGAAAGAGTTGTACGTTGTTTAGAAGATCTGGGAGCAGCTGCACCACTATCTGCTGAAGATGCCATCATAGATGGCTTTGATGCCCCCGACTGCCTTCCTCCCATCATCTGGTCCCCACCATGCAACGAGCGTGTGTTGGTATTTGCAGCCAGAAGGGATGGGGACAAATCCCCTTCTTCAGCTTCTCCCTGAGCACCTCAGGGCCTCCAAGTGCTTCAACTGGAGCAGCTTTTGAGGGAGCCTTGGAAAAGCCAAGTCAAAGCCAACCCTGCCCAAGATTTCAGTGCACTGAGTACCTTTGCTGCAGCTTCAAGCAAGAGCCTCAACAGAGGCTGCCCTGCGGATGCTAACTCAACTTTTGGGTGGAATTTGCTGAGAAACGTGAAATGAGCCAGGCTTGGCGTTGAAAAAAAAAAAAAAAAATCATAGTTGTGCTGGGCCAGCCAGCTTTAAAGTCCATCAAGCACAGGTTGAGCACCAGCAGGATGGTGTAAGAGCAGTGCAAACACACCCTGCTGCATCTCAGGATGCCCCCAAAGGGCCTTGCTGAGCTAGATGTGCTGTCTGTTCAGTAACAGAATTTTCCTCAGTGGCTGAAAAAAAATGTCTATTATCTTTCTGTCTAAAGGCTTGGCAGCATGAGGGGGAGCTGCCAATGTTTAACGGTGGCATAAAGTAAATAAATAAATAAATAGCTTTCATTTTGGTAGGTTTGAACTCTGACCTGACCATTTCATATGGTACTGCCTGCTATTGCTAGGAAAATCTTAAATTGCAGGGGGGTCATAATTCTATAGTTGTTCATCTTATATCACATTAGTTTCACCTTTTCTGGACTGAAGAGTTTTGGTCTCTGTGATGGCTTTTCATATAGAAAGCGCTCCATCCCTCTGATTACCTTCACCACCCTTCTCTGAACCTTTTCTAGTTCTGCTGCGTCCTTTTAGAGGAGAGTGGGGACCACGAACAGCCAATACGCAGCATCCTGAAGGGGGGAGATTTAGATGAGATGAGGAGAGGGACTTCTTTGCTGTGAGGGTGGTGAGACCCTGGCCCAGGTTGCCCAAAGAAGCTGTGGCTGCCCCATCCCTGGAGAGGTTCAAGGCCAGGTTGGATGGGGCTTGGAGCAACCTGGTGTGGTGGGAGGTGTCCCTTCCCAGGGCAGGGGGTTGGCACTGGATGGTCTTTAAGGTCCCTTCCAATCCAAACCGTTCTATGATTCTATAATTCCATGATTCTGTGATCCTGGACAGCACGGCAGGAGCAGGACTTGTGGTTCGCTTTCTTCCATTTTCCGTCCTCCCTTTTATCTTATTTTTGCTCTTCTGACCCGTTCCCGGGCTGTGCTGGTTTCAGAAGCCGCGGTGGCTGCAGGGCTGGCAGAAGCACATTGCAGCCGTCTGGCTGGAGAGGACACGGTGCAGTGAGGAGGTTTCCAGCCCTCCCTTTACAGCCTGCAACGCTTTTCCCCTCTCCTCGAGCTGCGGTCGCTCTTTCTTCTCCTGCTTCCTCTGCCCGGCACAGATGGTGGGAGGTGTTTCTGGAGCTGAGAGCACGGCGTAAAGACACCGAGGCCACTGTGTTCCTGTGTGAGGCTCAGCCTTATAGAGGGAGCAGTTGGCCACCACGGCCACCAGGCAGTGGCAGCTCCTCGTCACCCATCTCTTGCCGTTGACCCGGAGTGGTGTTTGTTACAAACAGGTTGGTGGATTTAATTAGAAGCAGCAAAACATTTTGATTTATGATTCCTACCCGCCTTGCCTCCTCCCCTCCCTATCTGCTCTCCAGCTTCACGCTTGTCAGAGCAGATATTTTTAATATATATATATTTTTATCACAAGCCCCTCCTTCAGCACTACAGGCAAAGCGTTTAGCAGGGGGGAAGATGCCCAGCTTACAAGTAGCTCTCCAATTACTATTGCTTGCTTTAGTGATTTTTCAGGAGAGGCAAAGAGCAGTATCCTGGATGTTTCTCTTTCCTCCACAACGAGGTGTTCACCTCGTCTCATAGCGTCATCCCTGCGTGGCACGTCCATCCTTCGAAATGGTGGAGAGCTCTTCCTCTTTGCCCTGCCTCACCTCGATCCAGGGCTCTGATCTGGGTCTGTTTTCCCCCCCCCTTACCAGACATCAAGGCATTAATCAATTAGCCCCTCTGGCCTCAGGGGTAGATAATCTCTACCCTCTCGAGATACCCTCTCAAGGGCAGATAATCTCTACTCTTGAGATTATCAAAAGCCGAACTGAATCCCAGGGTGGGGGCAGCATCTCTGCAGCCACTAAGTGTGCCAGATCCGCATCTGAGCTTAGATTTGATTCATGACNGATACTGGAAGGCTGCTATAAGGTCTCCCAGGAGAGGAGGAGACCTCCTATGAAAGAGATTCCTTTATAAAAATATATATATATATACATCAAGCTGGGATGTGTGCGTGGATGTATATAATCAAACGAGTCTTTTCCCCACCCATTTTATCGATCAAATGTAAAGTCGCCCCTCCCAGAACAAAGACTGGGAGACGGGACTTGAGGTGAAGGGGCTGGAGCTCAGGGATGCAGGGACGGGTGGCTGAGTATCAGTCCCCACCACACGGCTGAAGCTCTTCCACCCCTCCCGAGCAGCCAGGGGCAGCGATATGATCTCTGCTGCCAGCGTGGCTGCAGTGGCTCCGGGGAGACTCCATCCAGACCCGGCGTCTGCAGCTCAGGAGGGAAACCAGAGAAAGGCAGGGGAGTAATGGAAGGGCTGAAAGAGGTGCCAGATGGTGAGCAAAGCTCAGCTCATGTAACGCCTCAGAGAGAGTGGGGATGAGGGAAGGACAGCGAGAGCTTGGCCATGGTCTCTTGATGCCTCCATGTGAAGCAGAACCCCATATGGAGATAGTTCTCCTGATCTTTAGCTGTAACAAGGGGTACCGGGCCCCTGCTGCTTCCTTGGATCATTAGTGAGAAACCCTTTGCCTTTCCAAAGACAACAATTCAATCTGTATGAAGTTACAGCTGTATGCTTTATTTTACTTTATTTTATTGTATTTTATTTTATATTTTATTTTGAAATAGCGTTTTGCCATGGTNTCTTCCAGTTTAAAACCATTACCCCTTGTCCTATCACTACTCTTCCTGACCAAGAGTCCCCTCTCCTGCTCTCCTGTAGGCTCCCTTTAGATACTGGAAGGCTGCTATAAGGTCTCCCAGGAGAGGAGGAGACCTCCTATGAAAGAGATTCCTTTATAAAAATATATATATATATACATCAAGCTGGGATGTGTGCGTGGNTGCCAGATGGTGAGCAAAGCTCAGCTCATGTAACGCCTCAGAGAGAGTGGGGATGGGGGAAGGACAGCGAGAGCTTGGCCATGGTCTCTTGATGCCTCCATGTGAAGCTGAACCCCATATGGACATAGTTCTCCTGATCTTTAGCTGTAACAAGGGGTACCGGGACCCTGCTGCTTCCTTGGATCATTAGTGAGAAACCCTTTGCCTTTCCAAAGACAACAATTCAATCTGTATGAAGTTACAGCTGTATGCTTTATTTTACTTTATTTTATTGTATTTTATTTTATATTTTATTTTGAAATAGCGTTTTGCCATGGTAATACATGACGGTGTGATGGGTCATCCCACCCAGCACTACAGATGGCATAGACTGAATAGAAGTTTAAAAAGCGAAATCCAACCAGGAAGAATAATTTTGCCAAGAGGTGATGTCTCCCAGGTTTCTTGAAAGAGCTTTCCCAAATCATTCCAAAGGCCTTTTACCCAAAATCTTCAGAATACTCATTTATTTATTCCAGCTTGACCTCAAAGCTGATTTCCCATCTTTACATCAGGCGGCAATTCCTGGTTTGACCTACACCACCAGTAGGAGATTGTTTGTATAGATGTGTAAATGAATAAGTAAACCGTGTATATGGCCCTATATATTATATATATGGACACACAGATTGTTTATTCGTATAAATATATAGGTTATGAATCAAGTTATTTATATATATGATATACCTCTATGTATATCTACGTACACAGATGTATATATGACTATAATGAATAAATAAGCCATAGATTTGTATTTGGGTACCCTATGTTTAAGGGTACGTATATGTGTATGTGGTTTATTTATTCATTATATATATTTTCCCTTGGGATTCATTGCCCTGTGTGGTGCTCACAAAAGGGGAAAAAAAATTAAAAAGGTTTAAACCCTCATTCCGGAGCCATTACAGGAAGAGACTTGTGGGCAAAATCCTGGGAAAGATGAAAGCAGGGTACACAAAGTCACAAAACAGATTTGGATGAATATGTAGGCGGTTTCTAAATAGGAGAATGGTTGAGGAAG
This sequence comes from Pedionomus torquatus, assembly GCA_013398155.1. Classification (NCBI taxonomy): domain Eukaryota; kingdom Metazoa; phylum Chordata; class Aves; order Charadriiformes; family Pedionomidae; genus Pedionomus; species Pedionomus torquatus. Next base: position 104,423 of record VZRU01012609.1, on the reverse strand, counting down.
AAGGAAGGGCTTCACCTCACCTGACTTGGCGCTTTGGCAGTGGAGATATTTCCAAATGAGGTATATAATACGTAATGAAACATATAATCCATCCCATCTTAAAGCAGGCCTCTGAAGTACGTCAAGTGTCACTCATGGTAAAAATCTACAACTTTTTCTTCCTGTTGAATATAAAGGGCACTGCGCGTTAGATGGACCTGTGGGTAGTGGGTCCTCGACTGCCACCTGGAAGGAGCTCCATCTCCCCCCTGCTGCAGCCATCGGAAGCCCTGACAGCCGTTGCGGCGGCTCTGCCCATGATTTTGGTGTACCACCTCATCCTCCCACTCTTTGTCCGAGAGAAAGGTTCCTCTGGAGGATGACTCAGTGCAGGAGCCGGGTTTCAGGATATGAGTCACCCTCTGCAGTTGCCCCTTGCTCTCCCTCAGTCACAGAGGAAGCTCAGTTGACATCAAATGTCTGATGTTGGAGACACAAATAACCTGATGCTCTGCACATCCGCTCACCACAAACCCCAAGGCTCTGCCAACGTCGCCTGTCAAGCTGGTGACCTGTGGTGTCCAGACGACTGAAAACATGGACCAGAAGGAGAAGCCAAGGGCATCTCCCCATCCCACCAGGGCTGGCTGCACCACACCATTGCCACCACCCACCTAGTAAGAGCTTTCCACGTAGACCTCCTCATCCTTGCATAACTCCTCACCCAGCCTCTCCTATTGCCTCTTTGACCCAACCTTCAGGGATGGTGGCACCATCCTGCAGCGGTGTCGGGCTGTGGGAACCAGGAGTTAAGCCACGTCGGCTGCAGGTAGCTCTCCCAGCAAGTCTGCAAAGGGACTTCTTCCCATGAAATCGGTCACGAAATCTTTCCCTCACGGAATGGTGAGCCTAAAATTCTTTGACAGCGTCCCTCGAAGGCACTGTCAGCCGTGATTGTCTTGGACATTGCTCCCCCGGCGTAGGCAGCCTCTCGTTGATTTGGGATGATAGAGGATGGGCCAAGGGAGGCTTTATTTTTTTACTGTACTCCCTTCTCCGCTTGCCTGCCCATCCTGCTTCATACTGATGTGGCATCTCATGAGTAATCCTCCAGGACTTACTGTATGCCGGGAGGCCTACGAGACACCCTGCCCGCTCCCGAGAGGCTTTGCAGAGCCCAGACCTCTTAGCACACGTTTGTGCTTTCACCAGCTGACGTGGCACTTGTGGAGGTCCCCGCATGTCTACGCCTCAGCAAAATGCTCATTAAGGCAAACAAGCAGTGAAGCTGCTTACTGTCCCCTGAAGGAAGATGCCCACTTGTCAAAAGCAACTGGCTTAGGTGGGAAAACACTGGTGTTGGGAAAGGTTTAATGGGAAGGGGTTTATTTTGGGTCCAAGATGACCTTCTGGCTCCATATCCCGTCTTCTGAAATAGCTAAGTATGTCCACATGGGGATGGGGTGCATCTCCCATGCCTTGGCGTGTATGGGGAAGAGGAGGACCAAGGGGTAGTTTTGCAGGTGTGGACATAGCCTTGCTGTCCCATCTGTCACAATTTTTCCTTCTTGCCCCTGTTTTACAAACATTGCCAAGCCAAGGAAAACAAACCATAGAACCATAGAGTCATAGAATGGTTTGGGTTGGGAGGGACCTTCAAGATTATCCATTTCCAACCCCCTGCCATGGACAGGGACACCTTCTACCATGCCAGGTTGCTCCAAGACCCATCCAGCTTGGTCTTGAACCCCTCCAGGGATGGAGCAGCCTCTCTGGGCTACCTGGAGCAGGGTCTCACCACCCTCAGGGGGTGAGATCTCCTGTCTGATGTAGATCCAGGATTTCCATACTATTAAGGAGGTTTTTAAGTCCACGCTAAACATCCACCCTGGCTTGTCCATTCTCCAGTCGTGCCAGGCACCCTTGGCGTTAATCCCAAAGCCATCTTACGCTAAAAATTCTCAACCCGTCTACAAAATGCCTCCAAAACAATGAGGGGCTGACCAGAGGGGCTTTTTGCAACCAGGCTCTGCAGGAGCCGTCCATCCCCGTCCCTCCTCCTCCTCCATCCTTCGGATCAGCCTGCACACACTGGGTTTGATGAGGTTTTTGTAGAGCCTGGGAGGGGAGCGTTTTCCCTGTGAAAGCCACCGAACGGCAGGTTTCATCTCCCAAGCCGGCTCTCAAAGGCAGAGCAAAACCATCCCCGACTCTCCCTCCGTTCCCTCATTAACGTGCAACTGGGAGAGAGGCAGGAACTTCCTAATGACTCGGGAGCGAGGAGCCGGAGCTTTTATTTGTCATGTCAGAGCCCGTCTCACCTTTGATTCCTCTGATGGTAGGAGGGGACCGCTGGCAGCAAGGGCTGAAAGCAGGCATCATCAGGAGAGGAGATGAAGGCCCAGCTTAATGCCTTTTTTTAAAATTTATGTTCTTTTTTTTTTTTTGTCCTGTGCATTTAAAGAGCTGGGCTGAGTAATCCAGAGGTTTGGACAGCATGAAACACCTCGCTTTTGAATGGCCGTAGCAATTTAAATGAGGGAACTCAGGTGAAGTTTTTTTCTTCTTCCTCTGCCTAGCTTTTTCTTTTTTTATTATTATTATTGAAGCGATTGTCATGGAAAGGACTGGAGGTAACTGACACTTTCTGCAAATTCCTGCTCATCGGTGGGAAAACAGGCAGAAAACCAGCCCTGTAAATCTTGGAATGCTGGAGCAGTTCATCTGCCATGGGTGATATGGCTCTGGCTTTCACACCAGCATCACTGGAGGGTTTGAGCATCGTTTCCCAAATATGGGATACAAGATATAGGATGAGAGAATCACCATGAGCCTGCAGTGTGCACTGGCAGCCCAGAAAGCCAACCCCATCCTGGGCTTCAGCAAAAGAAGCGTGACCAGCAGGTCACGGGAGGTGATTCTCCCCCTCTGCTCTGCACTCGTGAGAGCCCACCTGGAGTCCTGTTTCCAACTCTGGGGTCCTCAACACAGAAAGGACATAGAACTGTTCAAATGGGTCCAGCAGAGGGCCACAAAGATGATTAGAGGGCTGGAGCACCTCTCCTACGAAGACAGACTGAGAGNCGCAAATATCCATTGTACGTTTTGTCTCTCCCTTGTGATCCCTGATTTTGTTTCCCTTCTTCTTTGCAGCTACAAAGTTCTGGCGGTTGGTACACAATGATCTTCAAGGTCCTTTCCAACTCTAACCATTCTGTGATTCTAAGAAGGGGTTCCACCACCATACCTTGCGGTCAGTTGGTAAGCCAGCAGAAGACCCGGGTTCAGATTGTATCCAACATGATTTGCAGGGTGACAGGCTGAATTGAGCTTTATTTATCACCTCCGCCCATTAACAACCCCTCCACAGCACTGTTTATGGGGCTGGTGACCATTATGCACACAACAGGGTGATGCTTTAGTCATTCTGGTACCTGGCACCTCTAAAGGTGGCATCTGTCCTTCCACAGGCCTGCTACCTCACCCACCCATGCAGGCTGGGTGTAGTCTTATTTGGGACAACCTCAGATCCTCCCATTCTTTTCCCCAGGCCCGTGTCCACCCCTGCCACACCAACCTGATTTTTGAACAGGGATTTGAAATCCAGCCTTTACCCACCATGGGTTACCCTGTGAAGATCTCTCACCAACTGCCTCCAGCGTCTTCTGTCTTTTAGTTTCTTCTTTGGACTGTGACAATTCTGTCATTCCATGATCCCACCAATGAACTGGGGAAAAAAAAGTCATGTGCATTGGTTCTCTAGACCTCTATTTAGTAGGAAGAACACCATAGTGATTTTAGTGGTTGGGTTTTTTTTTAATCCATCTAGTTAGGCACAATATCGTTTCTCACCACAGTCTTTGATCACCTTTATCATATAACCACCCAGAAAATTGAAAGAGAAGTTGATCTTCAATCCAAAGATATGCTTTCACCCATTATGTGCTTTCTTTGGCTTATGGAGAAAGGTCTCCTAGAGCCATCTATGGAGTTTCCTTGTAGTAAACCTCACACCTTTGAAATACGAACTCCTTCTGTTGCCTTTCAAGTGAAAAATAGGTAAAACATGGGACTTGAAGCCCAAACTTTGTGTCTATGTTTGAACCAGGGCAGGGTTGAGTGACTGTTCTCTGACCTTGAGACCGACCTGTGTGGTCTACTCACAGTTGTACAATCAAATCTCCCAGCCACCAAAATAATGGGGTGACACCTCAGATGTTTCCTTGTAAATGATCCTCGGTTTGGGCTAATTCTTCATTTGTGTCTGGGAATTCCCTGGAGAAGGCTAATTCTCCCAGCACGAAGCTGTGCCAGGACCAAACTAACAATTTCAGTGTGGACAGTCAGCCCTTTTCCACATTCCCATGTGCTGCTGGGTTTTCCAGCATGGGTGGAGTCACACTGTTCCTGCAAAACATTGAATGAAAGTTACCGAAAGTCATAGCTCGGGTGTGAAAAGTCCCAGTCCTACAATGGCTTTATTTTCTGCCCTTCAAGAAGCTACCTCAGAGGGTACATTTTGTTCTGAAGTGGCTGGACGTGTTCCTCTCCATCACTGAGCAGATGCTGTGGTCCATTCCAGATTCATCCACCTCCCCTGTACTTCTCATAGCTGACGTGCTGCAAAGGACATATTTAATTTATAATACATATATCCTTTTTTTTTATATTATTATTCATTGAAAATCAACCAAACCTTGCATTTAATGCGCTTTGTTGTTTTTGCAGACGTTATATGATTTACTAAAGCGTTAATTTCCTATAGCAAAAGTTATAATGGGATACGAAAGTAAAATTGATTTTAAATTACCATGGCAAGCTTGCAGAAAGACTCCCATTATTCAGTGGAATGGGGGAAGGGACTTCAGTTTTCACAGCTGTGAAGGAAAATCCGTTATTTGAGATCATGGGCTCTCGAGCGGCATTGCCAGGCTTTGGTGGCACCGTTATGGTGGAGTCTTGTTACTAGGGGACATGCTCTTCAAAGCCCATGATTGAGAGCAACCTGGTCCATGCAGAAAAGTCCCATTACTGTGACTTGGCTCGCTTTGCCTGCTGTTGAAATGACTCTGGTGGGGATGGTGCTGTGGTGGTCACCAAGAAGGTCTCTGATTCTGTTTGGTGTGAGAGTGGGAGTTTCAGGCATGGCTTTGCCTTCTGGGGGCTTGATATCCCCAAAAGCTAAGATTGGGCCTTCCTTGCCACCTCCTCTGTGCGTGGGTGGTGGCCCTCAGTCTGGTGCTTCCCAAACAAACGTCGTATTTCACTTGATGGTTAAATTAAGCCTCAATGAATTTTCACCGAGGGTGTCTGAAGCCAAGGGGAAGGGAAGGGGCCAGATTGCAAAGCCCAAGGGCTCTAAGTCCAACACCAAGTCTGCTTGAGCCAGGGTGGTGTTTTTCGATGCTGGGATGCACCGGGAGCATGATGTACAAACAACAGTGTGTGTTGTGAAGAAAATAAGAGCTGAGGACCCCCCTAAAGGAATGAATTATGGGGTCTCGTCTTGAAGACTTTACCCTTCTTCAGGGAGCCATCCAGGAATAAGCTGCCTGTCAGTGCCCTGGGAGAGGTTCCTGTGCAAGACCAAGGCTTTGTAGAGGCAATATGAGGTTCACAACATGAGACACAGTATGAGGCTCAATAAAGCCAAATGCCAGGTCCTGCATTTCGGTCACAACAACCCCAGGCAGCACTACAGGTTTGGGGAAGAGAGACTGGAAAGCTGCCCAGCAAAAAAGGACCTGGTGGGGTGCTGATGGAGAGCCGGCTTAATGTGAGCCAGCGGTGTGCCCAGGTGGCCAAGAAGGCCAACAGCATCCTGGCTTCTATCAGGAATAGCATGGCCAGCAGGAGTAGGGGGTGATGGTGCCTCTGTACTGGCTTCTGGTGAGGCCTCACCTTGGGTGCTCCTCACTACAAGAAGGACATTGAAGGGCTGGAACGTGTCAAGAGGAGAGCCACCAAGCTGGTGAGGGGTCTAGACAACAAGTCCTATGAGGAGAGGCTGAGGAACCTGGGCATGGTTACTTTGGAGAAGAGGAGGCTGAGGGGAGACCTTCTTGGTCTGAAAGGAGGTTGTAGAGAGGCGGGTGTTGGCCTCTTCTCCCAAGGGAATAACGACAGGACCAGAAGAAATGGTCTGAAGTTATGGCAGGGGAGGTTCAGATTAGATATTAGGAAGAATTACTTTACAAAGAGAGTGGTCAGGCACTGGAACTGCCTGCCCAGGGAGGTGGTGGAGTCCCCATCCCTGGAGGTATTTAAGAAACATGTAGATGTGGCACTTCAGGGCATGCTCTGGTGGCCCAGATTGTTGGGAGCGGGTTGTGTTCCTGTGTGTGGTTGGACTGGGTGATCTCAGAGGTCCTTTCCAACTGTAACATTTCTGTGTGATTCTGTGCAACACCTACCAAGGACTGGCTTCAGCTCTTGGAGTCAGAGGTGCTTTCCCGTGGGAGAAGACTGACAATATGAAATGTTTACTATAAATTGACATAAGGCATTATTGCATCCTGTCCTTCATGGTTTATGAGAGCACGGTTGCTGCCCTGCTGTCTGGAACCCCCCCTGCTCATCCCATTCCCCACAGGCGCTGGATGTTCCTACCCTGGTGTGAAGGCTCAGAGGGTTCGGTAGCAAGGATGTGGCCATTCCTCTTGGCCTCAGGGCAAGAGCAGGACCCTGAAATGTTTAGTTAATTACTTTATGTGAGGCCCTAGAGACTGGAACAGAGCTCGGTGTTAAAAAGCAATTCCTTTTCTTGGCCCAATAAATGACACGAGCCCTAAAGCTGCTTGTTCCTCACCTAATGCTTCTGCTCCGTAAACATCATGTAAGGAAAGTGCTTGTTTGCACTTGGGAGCACACGGGGACTCTATGATTTGACACAAATAATTCATGGGAGTGTTTGCTCCCGCCACGGCGTGCTGCAAGGAGGAGACGGAATGAGACAGATCATTCGAATTCCCCGTTGCCGTGGCTCACATGCAGATGTTGAGAGCACCCACAGCAGTAAGCTATTTATTGATATCATAACCATTCCTAATCCAACGAGGACTCTAGAGCAGCCAGGAAAGAAAAGCAGTCACACAGCAGGATGGAGCTACGGCCAAACGGGCGCAGGGTGATCTCAGAAATACACGCTTTGCTATGGAAGACCCTGGGCAAATTACCCTGATTTCCTGCGTCATAGCTATGCTTGTCTGAGGGCTAGACCCCTGATGATGATGGCTCCAGACTAAAAACCAGGGTAATGACCACAAAATGTTTAGTATGGACCAGGGATGCTGGGTCACAGCCATGGGGGAGTGCAGACACAGTCCTACACATTTCTGTTTCTCTTTCCCCTCCTCCTATGCAGTGACTCAATGTTTATTTTTGTTAGAAAGGAGCTTTAACTGCTGAAACCATGATTTTGGGGGTTCGGCTGGCATTTGTGTTGGTCTTTGTCACTTCTGTAGAGTCCAAACCTCAACCCCACCACATTTCTTCCATGCAGATCTTACCATTACCCTTTATGGACAGTTGGAGTCACTTTGAGCCCGAAACCAATCAGATTGGCAATGACAAGCTAATTCAGACATAGGGCAGGATGTGACAAGGCAAAAAACTAAATTTATTGATGTTTATCAATTAAAAGAAAATCTTTTCATACTTAGTATTAAGCTTTTCAAGTTTGAGGGTTCCACTGAATAGTATCTATCTCCTTTGTCAGGAAGTGCAGTGACAGGACAAGGGGGAACAGTTTTTAATTGGAAGAGGGGAGATTTAGATGAGATATTAGGAAGAAATTATTTGCTGTGAGGGTGGTGAGGCACTGGAACAGGCTGCCTAGAGAAGCTGTGGCTGCCCCATCCCTGGAGGGGTTCAAGGCCAGGCTGGATGGGGCTTGGAGCAACCTGGTGTGGTGGGAGGTGTCCCTGCCCAGGCAGGGGGGTTGGAACTCAAATGATCTTCAAGGTCCCTTTCAACTCTAACCATTCTATGATTCATTCTATGATTCATTGCTATGGTTCAAATCCATCCCTGAGAGTAAAGAAGCTTTGGTAGGCTGATGGAAAATGAATTGATATCAGGGATCAACTCTCCAAAAAGTTGCACCAGCCTCGCTTAAGTAGACAGAGTAAATGCATTTGTCTTCCTGCGCTTTCTGACACACATGTAGACCTGGAGTGCTGTAGGGCATGTGTGCACAGACAGGTGGGATGATCTCATCATGCTTTGCAATGACCTGACAAGACTCAGAAATGGTCAACATCTCTCACGGGGGTCTTAGCACCACGTTGTTGTGCCCAAGATAGCAAACTTGCCGAGGGTCACTCTGTCAGGCAGATGTCCCCTGAAACCAAACCTTTCAGGCAGGTTTCCCCTAAGGAAAAGTCAGTTCAGCTTCGTTTTCCTTTCTTGCCAGGCTATGGAAGTACCTGGCATGGTTCAGACCCTGACCCCTCTAATAGGTCTTGGAGGGTGAACCAAAGCCAGTTGTCAGGGGATGATGATGACACCGGAGATGGTGTTATCTGAGGGGACTTTAGTCCTCCCTCACGGTCATGTACAAATAAGGATGGAGCGGGGGCAAGAATGCATTTGTGCTGGGCTGTGGGTTTAGCAGAGGGTCTTAGCCTCACCTGGACCATGAGCAACATTCCTGGCTCGCTCAGGTTCCTGGTGAGCACCTTCCCTGAGGGCTGAGACAAGACAGCATCAGTGGGTCAGGTTCTGGCTCTTCTACAAGCTCCCTCTGTGACCGCAGGCAATTTATTGCATCTCTCAATGCCTCAGTCCCCTGCTGTTAATAACACATCCTTTCCTTTGCTGTGTTTCTGTCCTTGTCAGTTTAGATTGTAAATCCTTTAGGGCAAGAACTGTCTCTTACGATGTGTATGAACCGGACTCGGTACAATCAAACTCTGATCTCAGCAGAAGCCTTTTAACATTGCTGTAATAACAGGTAACAGTGATACCTGGGAGCTGGGTCTCCTGGGTTCTGTGCCCAGGTCTCTCAACCCCACGCTGCAGCCAGGGACCAGTTCCTTTACTTCTTGCTAGAACAGAGCATCTCTAAAATAGCGGCTAGAAGGACCGGCAGGGGAAAGCAGGATATGCTTATAAATAACTTTAATGTAGGGTTGGTGGGGTGCAACAGTTGTGAATAACCAATGTGAATTAGATCTGGGTCCTTACAGAACTGATTTCTAGTCCTAAGAGAAAAAAAAAAATATGAAAAAGGGTTGCGCTTATGCACGGGGCACATCCAATACTGGAGCAAAGGCTTCATGGACAGTGTTTTGGGTCTGCCGTCCACCTTCCTCCTGCTTCCCAACCTTCTCCATTCACCACCTTAATAAATAAAGCTGTTCAGGGAGATATATTCTGCCCATGTACCACTCTCTGTTGCCTACAAACCTACCGAGCATGTTCCTGAACCTCCTCTATATGCTGCTTCTCTGTTCTGAGCACTGAATGGTGACATCTTTGTCAAAGGGCATAGCTGGTGATGGAAGGACCAGCAGCCCTGGAGGTTGCAAGGACAGAGGGTCCCAATAGTTATGGCTTGCAGGCTCTGCTCTCAGGCTCACAGTGAAGGTTTCTTCCAGCTGGTATGTATAGCGGGCAGCAGGGACCAGGGAAAGCCAAGATGTCCAGGCATGAGGTGATAAACTAGATGTCTGCCCATGGGCAAAATGGAGATAGAGATACCAGTGCTGTGTCCAGCTCTGGAGTCCTCAACAGAGAAAGGACACAGAACTGTTGGAATGGGTCCAGCGGAGGGCCACCAAGATGATTAGAGGGATGGAGCACCTCTGCTGTGAGGACAGGCTGAGGGAGCTGGGGCTGTTCAGCCTGGAGAAGAGAAGGCTTCAGGGACACCTTAGAGCAGCCTTCCAAGATCTGAAGGGAGCTCCAGGAGAGCTGGAGAGGGACTCTTGGTCAGGAAGTGTAGTGATAGGACAAGGGGGAAGGGTTTTAAACTAGAAGAGGGGAGATTTAGATTGGATATTAGGAAGAAATTATTTCCTGTGGGGGTGGTGAGGCACTGGAAGAGGTTGCCCAGAAAAGTTGTGGCTGCCCCATCCCTGGAGGGGTTCAAGGCCAGGTTGGATGGGGCTTGGAGCAACCTGGTCTGGTGGGAGATGTCCCTGCTCATGGCAGGGGTGTTGGAACTGGATGATCTCTGAGGTCCCTTCCAACTTCTAACCATTCTGTGATTCTATGAAAAAAAAAATAACACAGGGAGAAGGAAAGCCTTTTTTCTGATCCATGTCAGAGAAGAGCTGGTCTGCCTGGCTCGGTGGCTTGTTGTAGAGATTCCCCACTGGGGTGAGACCAGGGAGCTCTCTTCAGTTGTGCAATCTGGGCACCCAGCACTATTCATGATGCTGTGGTGTCCCAGTGCACCCTTTCCTGTGAGTCTAGAAGGGCACAGGTCTTCTGCACACCTTGCAGCTTGCATGCAGTCTGTGGATATCTTTGATACCCTCAGAAACAGTCCCAAAGGTACCTGTGAGTCTTGCCCCTGGTCTTCAGCTTCTTCAGAGATGCTTTGGAGAAATTAGCTGGGGGATTATGCATGGGATTGTCTTCTATGGAGGATTTTATTTCAAGTCAAAACCTTGGGGTGGGGAAGGACACGGAAGCTATGGGACAGGGTCTGTTCTAGAGGAGAGCTATTCATGGCATGTGTCATCTTCCCAAGGCTGTGTATTTGCTCCACAAAGAAAAAGAAGGCCAAGTTAAGAGATGGTTGGAACAAAAAATATCCCAGCCAGCTCTGGGAGCTTCTACTCCAGCTGTCAGATGGGAATACATTCAATTTTAGTGTGAACTTCACTTCCCACAGGAAAAATCCTTTCCTGCCTGCTATCATGGTCCCTGGCACTGCCCCAGTCTCCACGTCCCCTAAGTGTTTTCCGTGGGGAAATATGTGAATCCAACACAAGCCAGTCCTCAAAATGGCATATCTAAATGATGGCAAGGAGGTGAGAGGCATTTGATAGGAAAGGGAACGCCAAGGAGATGGGAGACATATGCTATCAGCCATCGGATCTCAGCTACTTGTCTGGACCCTTCTGTAGTCAAGGGAAAGAGACAGGAAATCTGTAGGAGGTGTTGTAGACACTTATCTTGGGATGGGATGGATGGCTTTCTGGAAATCTCTTGCTTTCTCTCCATTGATAAAAGAGATGATGAGTTTAAAATTAGCTTTGGGACAGCTGAAGGCAGAAAGGAAATCCCATTCAGGGAGGCTTGGGTCTATTTCTGCGGCTCCAGAGAAGATTTTTAGATGCATCAAGTTGAGCTTCAACAAGAAGCTGCAAACAACTGGAGCAAACTGGAAACATTTGGCAGAAAATGTTGATTACAGTCCAGAGAAAAAGGTTGTGCGAGGAAAGGAAGGGGGAAAGGGTTTCGCTCACAAAGCTAGGGTAAAAGGCATAGGGTCAGTGTCCCGCTTTCAGCTGTCCCCTCGAGGAGCAGGGCATGCAGGCTGGGGCGGGAGCGAGGGGTAGAAGCTGGAGGATGAGTCCCTCCCGGTGGCCTGGCAATGACTCAAGCCTGCAGCATCCTCTTTTCAACAGGGTGTCCACATGAGACCCCGTTGGTAACCCAGCCCGCTGGCGCCCGGCCACCCCGTGTGGCTGAGGAAGCGTTTCCGACTGCAGGGAATCGAGCCCCAGCGTTATTCTCCCGGGGCCACCCTTTGAGCCAGCAGACGAGAGCCTTCCTGACATGCTGCCGCGTCTCAGGAGATGTTTAAGTGTTAGATATCCTGCACAGCAGCCCCAACACAGGAATCTGAGAGCTTTGTCTCCTCCCTTGGCTCGGGGTGGTTAATGGGTTCGCCGCTGATGTTGAACGCTCAAGGTCAAGCCTTTCCTTCATGTCTAGCAAAGAAGGGATGTGGATTTGGACTCACAAGAAGGGATTTAGACCCACAAGAAGGGGTCTGAACCCATCCGGGCACTCTGCTGGGTATCAGGAGAATGCACAAGCGACTGTTCCTAGTTGGGTGGTGAGGTCTGGGCCAAGACATGGAATGGTGTGTTGGTGGCAGGGGAGGATGGAAAAAAAATTAAATTTGAATCTTTTGGTGGCCTATACCTGTTCACTGGTGTTGGATGGGCTCTCCTGTGTCTGTCTGCCACGGCTTACCTGCCGAAGGGACTCAAATATCTGAAGTTTTCAGACTGGGATTTGAGGAATTTACATCCTGGGCTGAGATGCTGAGAGTCAGCTGCATCAGTCAAGGCTTAGCTTTGGAGGCACAGGGCAACCTGAGCCAGATTGGGAGTCCGTAACGGAAGAGTTAATCAAATCCCAGCTCTCTAAGGTGGCAGGTGGGACACTGTGCTCTGCTCTCTCAGGTTTATGGGCAGGAGACACCTCTCAGAACCTGGTCAAGCTGGTTGCTGATGGCAGGTCTTTCCAATGTCTTCTCTGCAAATGCAGGAGGTGACATGTACCACGTCCCATGATGTTCAGGGTCTTAACTCCTGCAAAAGACAAGGAAGAGCTTGTAGGGGTAGGAGGGGTAACTGTGTCAGGCTGCCTCTGAGGACTGTGTCTGGAAAGGGCTCTTTAGAACGTGTGCCCAGGTGGCTGACACGTCCCTTGGCCGATGAGAAATCTCCCTCAGCTGTGGCCAGCAGCAGCTGGGCAGGAGCTTGCAGGGAGGACAGGTCACTTGAATATGGGGCCACGGGAAGGGCAGGATCTCCAAAGCAGGAAACAGGCCATGGAGAAGCAGTCGGTGGGAGGGAGTTACGTACGGAGGAGCTGGGGAAAATGGAAAGATAGGACATTTTGGGCTAGCAGCGAGACTCCTTGTAGCCCAAAGAGAACATCCTTTTGCTTACCTCAGTGTACACCAACCTTTTTTAAATTTTATTTTATTTTTGCTTCAACCCATAACTGCAAAACCCCCAGCTGCGTTTCCTTCAGCACCTCGACAGCCGCGACATCTGCTCTGCTCCTGGTTAAGAGCAGATCCCTGGAGTGCAGGAAACTCTTCCAGGCCCACCCCAACAGGCAGCTGCACCACCTTTCCCAGCCAGTTCTGCAGCATCTGACACGCAGCCGGAGCTTACCCAGCCCCTTTGGCCACAGGTTTTCCTTCTGGGGAGGAGAACTCCCCTCTTCTCCATTGCCCAGGACCCTCGCCTCGCTGCACCAGGTTAAATCTGCCCTCCAGGAGGCAACGCTCTGGAAGATCAGAGAAGGCAGGAGAAAAGAGAGGAGCTTGGGAGACAGCGTGCCAGTGCCAGCAGGGAACGGGCTGCACGTTTGCACTTCGGAGAGGCATTTGGGCAGCAAATGACAGAGGCGCTGAATTATTCCACGGGAGAGGGAGGGGGTGCGAGCGCAGGAGGAGAAAATCCATTCATTCATTACAGAAATCAATAGCCCCCACGTGTCATTTAAGCTGGCCTTCCCCTGGAGAGGTGCAAGATGGAAGAGACCTCTTCTGCTTTGCTGATGAGAGCAGAAACTCTGCCCGGGCGCGGGCAGAGGAAGGTGCCTACGGAGAATTATTCAGTGGTGACTCCTGAGTCACGTCTAGATCAATGAGTTCAGCGATTTATTGGTGCATCTGGGATATATCTCGTCTAAGCATTTACGATAGTCAATGTGAATGCAAACATCATGCAGGGCGGGCGCGTTGGCCGCATCAGGCATGCGGAAGGCATTCCATCGGGCTGGGGAAGCATTTTGAGCAGCCGGAGGTCGAAAGGACGGGCGTGAAAAGGAAAGGCTCGCTTTTCTTTTCCTACCAGGCACCCACCTGGCGCTTGAAAAGGAGGAAAGGAGCCCCTCCAGCAGGGACAGGGAGACGAGGACCATCCCAAATTAAAAAACCCACCGGCTTCCACACTGGTTTTCCCACCCCTAGCTCGGGGGTGGTCGCTTAATCTCTCTGCCTCCGTTTCTACACCTAACTGTGCATGAACATCAGCCCCTCGGGCTGGGCTGGAGGATCCCCTACCTCGCAGCCCAGATGCCCTTCTCTGGGAAAAAGCTCCTGCCACCGCGTTTGTGTCACTCGGATAAACTGCCCACAGGCACGAGAAGGCTCAGTTCCACCCGGGGGGTGATGGAGCGAGGTGGCTTCGCTTCTATCACTCCTATCTATGACAATGGTCAGGTGGCTTCACTTCTACCAAGCTCCAAGCAGAAAGCTCCTTTTAAATTACTAGGAGAAGAGGCAAAATAAAAAAAAAAAACAACTGGACAATACTGCAACCTGGGCCATCTCTTCTCCTGAATGCGACCACTGGGAAGCAGTTGTCTTTATCGTGTTATTTAGAGTCAGTCTTAATTAAGTGTTCCCAATTAAATGAAACAGCTGCAAGTGCAGCCACCCATAGGCTCCTGTGTAGCTTGAGTTGCTCGTTGTCTTATATCCTTACTGGGAGCCCACCCCCCCCGAGCCCCCCAGCAGCTGGAAGAAATAGTCCAAGCAGGCAAAGCTGGGAGGAGACTTGAAAAATAACTGGCAATAAAGCAGGGAAGGATGCTCACGTGAACTTCCAAAGGATTCTGAGGGGGAATAGGGGTGTTTCTGCAGAGAACAGCGTAAATGCGCTGAGGTAAGGGCTTCTACTCCTCCCAAAATTGCTGTGTCTCCTCTCCTGATGGCTTGCTACATCCTTGTGGCCTTCGAAAGGCCAGCTGTGAGGGGATGGTCAGGCTCATTCGATTCTCCTGATGCTTCCCAAGCCCCAGGAGACGGCGCTGCCCAAGCGTGGGGCGTTTTAGCCAGCTCCCTGTTGTACTGATGGCCCCCTTAAAGAACAGAGTACCCACACGCTTCAGAACCCACCAGTGCATTTCCCCTGGCCAGGAATAGCTGATGAGTAATACAAAGCGGCAGAGGTAATAAATATTAAAGAGCTGGAAAATGTTAAAGTGCAGGGGCAGCGGAGCTGGCACGCACCGGGGGCGTGAAGCGCCGAGAGGGTCCGCATCCACCTGGTGCAGGCACTGCTTTTCATCCTTTTGGGAAGGAAGCAGCAGTAGAAATAAAAGTTGCAATGATGTTCTCTTACTAGCGTGTTGAAAGGCGTCAACGTGTTGTTTATGGTTGTTGGGTTTTTTGTGGGTTTTTGTGTTGGTGTTTCCCCCCCCCCCTCCCCCCCATTGGTTGGACTAGATGATCTTAAAAGGTCCCTTCCAGCCTAGGTGATTCTGTGATTCTGTGATTTCATGAGACCTATCCCTGGTCCCGTGGTTCCTTTTATGGGTCCAAGCGATGGTCGTTCTGGTTGGATGTGTCTGGACCAGTGGAGACACAGCCAGTGGTAGGAAGGGGATGTGACACCAAGCACCTCAGGAGCCTGTGCAGGGACGAGGTCATGTTTCCCAGGATATTGCATGGCTAAAAGATTGCAGATTAGGATTAGGCACCTCATGGAGGGGGTGGAATTGAAGGTGGTGTCTGGCAGGTCATGAGTGGCATCCAGCTTGGCCACCGTGACAAGTCATCGGAGTTGAGGCATCAACTCTTGGGTCCTGGAAATGCTCTGAACTCCTCCCTGCCCCTCTCAGCTCACCATGTGGCTCTTGCCCAGCAAGACCTGGTGGTGAGGGGAGGCACGTGCCACTTCCATGCTGGCGTTTCCTTCCAGTACCCAGCTGATACCAAAGATCTCTTCTCATCCCACCAGGTATAATGATATAAAGACCATGGGGCAACAACCCCACCCCTCCCAAAGTTCTTCCTCCACCTGGCAAGAGCCAAAATGGTCATGAAGACCTTTCTGCTCCCTTTCCTGGACCCCGTCAGGGTCCATACCGAGGTGCAGCTGGATGGGGCTGACTGTGGTGAGAGGACAAGGGGTTAAACTCTTTCCTGGCAGGCTGGGAGGACGGCAGAGCAGCCTGTGAGGATGGCAGGCCCTGGCTAATGTATGCGCAGCTTCTGCCGGACTAAAAATAGCCGGGATCTGAGGCTGTTCTTCCAGGATTTCACAGGCGCTCACCCAATTTTTAGCTCCTTCTTCTCAAGCGGATGGCAAAACGGAGGCGACAGCCTCAACCCTCCTGCAAAGCCGTCGCGTCGCGTCGGGAGCCTTGCCCCGAGGATGCCTTTCACCCCCAGTGGCACAGGCGAGCCGGGAACGTGCCGCTGAGCATCTCCTCCCAGGTCCCTGATGGTCCCTTGCGAAGCTGGGGTGGACCCCACCAGCGTTCCCGATCCTTGCTGAGCAGCCCCCGGAGGATTTGCTGCCCACCCCGGGGAGCCCTGAAGCTTTGCTCTGCAGCGGTGTGTGCCAGGAAAGGGATGCAAGCGGTGGGGAGAGCGTTTTGCAGCCAGCAGCAAGCCCCCAGCCCTGACCCTGGCAGCCCTGCAGCAGGAAGGGGCTGTTTTTCAGCCTCACCAGGTCCTCAAGAATCAGCCTCCCCTTTTTCCTAGGCAGCCTCCTCTCCCCCTAAACTGCTAACGGCTGGTAAAAAATACCCTCTCACTGGCAGAGCGTCTCCTGAGCATCCACCTGCTCAGCTCTACAAAGCCACCATCCATTGTAAGGAAGTCTTCTGTAGTGATTTCAGGTCCTGCTTCAGGATCAGCGACCTTGAAGGCCGGGGGGAAAGGAAATACTGTAAATTCAGGAAACATTATCCTAGAATCCATATCAGTTCCTCTATCAGTTTCCTGACCTCCTAGAGGTCTTCCCTAGTAGCCAGTGCCTAGGCATGGGAAATGTTTCCCTCTGAGCAAGGGAACTGGCTCCCAGTCATGTCCTTCTTTGGCTCTGGGGTCCACAAGACTCAGAAGAGGGTTCAGACTCCAGGCAACTTGCAGTCTCTGGTAAGATCTTTGGACCTGCTACCCCAAACTGGTTTGTGAAATCCCTCAGAAAGTGGAAAACCCTTGGAAGAGAAAGCCACCACTTTATGTCTCCACTCCATCTCCAGGGAACTCACAGCTATTTAAAGCCCTTGCTTTCCCCTGCATCCTCCACCAAGGGATCTTGGAGGCCTGCAGGCAGCTGTGAGGAGATGAAGATGTGTCCCTGTCTTTGACTGACCTCCCAGAGCAATGCAAACTTCTCCTCTCCTGAGATATCCCTGGTGAGCCCACGTGATGCCAAGTCACCTCTCGAGACCATCTGGGTTAAATGTCCCATCCCATAGGAAGGGTAAGGTGACTATTCCCGTGTGTCCCTGTATTATCATACCCTTGAATGCTCACATTTTGGGAGCCCTCAGGCATTTCTCAGGATTTGCCCTGCAACTTCTCTTGCTTGGAGCCAAGACAAGTCAATTGAAAGACCTCCACTTGCTTTCAAGGCTTTCGACTGCATCTGTTCCTGTAAAGCTTACTGGACTGGGACCAGTTTTTATTTCCAAAAGGAGAGCCCTGACATTAAACCCTATTAGCTCAGACGTACTTGAAGTGAAAATTCAGTCTGAGTTCAACTTTTTTTTTTTTTTCTTTCTGTGTAAAGCTATTTAACAGCTTTGATTTAAAACAGAAGGCTTTGCCGGAGGCGACAGCACTAGGTGTTGGAGTATACTTTAAGTAAATAAGTATGTGTAAAATAGGAAAGGGACTGGGGCTTAAGTATTCGTAACTAACTTGGAGGGGGGTGGGGGGGATGGAATCTGTGATAAAAGACAGCACTTGGCTCAGTGCTAGGACGTGAGACCATCCCACGTGTGATAGATGCTGTGACATGTCTCATCGCTTCGGTAGCCTCTCCAGCAGCCCCTGCTACCCTGCCTGCTCCTTTATACAGGATGCTTCCCACATTAAAGTCAGAAAAGGGCTGCCCTACCCTGATGCTGAAGAGGTCTTTGGGCTTGGGGTGTTTTGTTTTTTTTAATGTTTTAGTACTCTACAGCTCAGAAAATAAACGACAAGTAAAAACATAAACATGATTTCTACGAGCCGGTGTCAAAACTGTAGTAGCTCCCGCTCAAAGCTGTTCTCCGATGCTGTATTGATTTAACGAGCAAAGATCTGGAAAAAGAGGGGATTCTGCGATCTGGATATCCAGGGGGATCCCACAGCCCTGGGGGACGCAAGTGAGGAGGGACTGCCTGGACAGAGCTGCTTGCAAAACTGAGATCGTAATGAATATCCCAATATGACATTCATTTTGCAAGTAAAGAAATGCTGGGCCGGCTCTGGCTAAGCACGGGTACTTCAGCAACAGCCCAGATTTGGGCACGTTTGACAAATTAGTGCCAGAAAACAGGGCTGTTTAGGGCTAGCCCTCTGTTAGGCTCCGGGGAGACCTTCTAGCAGCCTTCCAGGATCTGAAGGGAGCTCCAGGAGAGCTGGAGAGGGACACTTTGTCAGGAAGTGGAGTGATAGGACAGGGGCTAATGGTTTTAAACTGGAAGAGGGGAGATTTAGATTGGATATTAGGAAGAAATTCTTTCCTGTGAGGGTGGTGAGGCACTGGAACAGGCTGCCCAGAGAAGCTGTGGCTGCCCCATCCTTGGAGGGATTCAAGGCCAGGCTGGATGGGGCTTGGAGCAACTTGGTGTGGTGGGAGATGTCCCTGCCCAGGGCAGGGGGGTTGGAACTCAATGATCTTTGAGGTCCCTTCCAACTTCTAACCATTCTATGATTCTGTAATTTGCTTCTCTTCCTCTGGTTGTGATCTTTCAGCCCAAGAGTCAGAGGAAGCCACTCTGTGGCTGGAGAAGGAGAATGGTGACACAGATGAATCCCAGAAACATCCCCCAGGTTGAGCAACACGGGTTGGGGCAGTTCGTGTCTTTTTGACCTCTGGAGCTGTCGCTGCAGCGATGCCCTTGCCCCAGTTTTCTACCCCATGCATCTGCTGGAGGTTATGACCCTGGTATCTGCCAGCAGGATGAAATCCACACCTGCAGCTCTGCCACGTGCTCTTACAGTCCCAAATAACTATTTAAACCATCAGTAAAAAGGGGATTGAGCAAAGACTCTGGAGGATGCCCCGGAGGAGGGGATATAGGTATATGTCCCATTTGGTTGGCATTGCCACCAAAGTAGTAATTTCAGAGGAGCTGGGAACATGACTCCGAAATTATCAGTCAATCACAACTCCCTGTTTAGTGTATCCGAGCCCCCAAAATTTTCAGCCACAAGTTGAACCAGCCTGCAAACACCAAAGCTACGGGAATTGGATCCTAAAAATCCTACAGCATTATTATTTTATTGCCTCTCTTCAACTGTTTGATGAATCTGACTCTTTTCAAGGAGGGGGTGATTTGTAGTATTTCTTTAAATAGTGAAAATAATAGAATCGTAGAATGATTAGAGTTGGAAGGGACCTCAAAGATCATCCAGCTCCAACCCCCCCTGCCATGGGCAGGGACACCTCCCACCCCACCAGGTTGCTCCAAGCCCCATCCAGCCTGGCCTTGAACCCCTCCAGGGATGGGGCAGCCACAGCTTTTCTGGGCAACCTGTTCCAGTGCCTCACCACCCTCACAGCAAAGAGTTTCTTCCTAATATCTATGTCATCTAAAACTCTTCTCTCTCAGTTTAAAACCATTAGCCCTCGTCCTATGGCTCTGCTCCCTGATCAAGAGTCCCTGCCCATCTCTCCTGTAGCCCCATTTAGGTACTGGAAGGCTGCTATGTGGTCTCCCCTGAGCCTTCTCTTCTTGATCTTGGGCTGAAAATCGCTTCTGCAGTGGTTGTGGTTGATTACTGGCACAGTTTGCCCAGAGAGGTTGTGGGGTCATCCTTGGAGATTTTCAAAACTCAACTGCACAAGGCCATCACCAACCTTCTCTGAGCTCAAAGTTAGAGGGGAGACTTGCTCCAGAGACCTCTAGAGGTCCCTTCCAACCTACGTTGTTCTATGATTTTATGATATGATCCAGTGTAGAGTTTACAAAATATATCATCAGTCTCTTGCTTGGTTGGTGTATAGTAAAGCCATCTGTGCTTTGAAACAGCTGTTTTAAGTGTTGTGTTAGAATATGTTAGAATGTGAAATTATTACAGTTCCTCCTGCACAGCAGAAGGCTGTCGCTATCGTTCTTTCTAGTAGATATTTCAGTTGGAACTAGTATTTCAAAAAAGCAAGACTTGCTAATATAAATGGACGTTCAGGTGTCATCCCCTCTCAAATATATGCATTTCAAGAACAGGGCTTTGAATTCACATAAAGACGGGTATTTTCCCTGAAGTGGTGGTGATCATGTCTGTGAACTAAAGGGTATTCAGAAAGTTGGACTTGACTTGACCCTTTGACCCTTTCCTCTAAAGGAAGGTCGCTTTTGAGAACCTGACTCATGGAGAAATTCTCAAGCAGGGGACAACAGGAATGTCTGGATGCTGGAAAACGTGACAAGAGACTGAAGCAAAAAAAAATGTTAATATCGGCCAAGTAAGCCCATTTTCTCCCCTTGACGAAATCACTGTTGTGTGATCTTGTGGTGAGTGACTCCTAAGCCTGGTCCTGGATCACAGGGAGGTTGTGACAAGTTAGAGGGTGGGTGAAGTCTCGTGTTGGGATTCCAGGTTCAGCACCAAGATGACAGTAAATTCTGTGTCTGAAGAAACCCAGTGTCCTCCATGACCTACTAGTCTAGAGAACTCATTAATGATGTCGTGCCACACATTTAAGCTTTTTAAGTGTCTCTGAGGCGTGGAATAAGCTTGTCTTCTGTTCAGCAACATTCTCCTCCAATAAGCAAGATGAGGCATGGAGTGGAGATTATTAATTGTTTAATAGGAGCTGATAGAAGCAATTAACTAAATAAAGGGTAGTTGTACACTGGAGCGTGTTTGCCGGGCTGGAGAGGGCAGAAACTACAACACTCAGTGAACACACTTCTTGCTGAGTTTTATTCATTCTTAAGTATAAACCACATCAAGAAATGCCCAAATAGCAAGAGTTCAGGAAGCGCTGAGGATCCTGATCCTGATAATTGGGGCCCATCAAAACAGTGAGAGATTCATCCCTGTGTGGTTGAGATGATGTCTATGGATCCTGAATTAAAGGAGGGGGTTTTGCGCTGCTTGCTTAGTCCTGTTGAGAAGATCTCAGGTGGCCCTTCTTGCTTTTGAGATAGAAAGTGATCTTTCCCAGTTCAGCAACAGTCCCCAGCTGCTTGGGGACAACCAGCAGCGGTGGAAATAAGCCCTGTGCACCCTTCGAGGACTAACCCAGGCCAGGAACCATTCCCCTGAGGTGGTTTGGATGCAGCACCTTGTTCTGGAGGGGTTTGATGCCGTGGAAGCGGCCAGACAAAGCTGTGGTGTGTCAGCACCTGGATGGGGCCCATAGTTGCTGCTTTGATACTCGAACGAGGGGCGATAATTATCCATCTGTGAATGCTTATCGCTGACTTGTACTGTTATAGCAAAGAAAAAACAAAAAACCAAAAAAAAATCAGTAACAAATGTTGATATTGAGCACGTTAATTGTGATGGTAACTGTAAGTTTGAGTTTGATTTTTTTAATAGACAGCATTTTACTTTCATGCTCCCCTGTTGCTTAAGTGCTGCATCTTATATTCCTTTTATATCTGTTAGAATGAAAATAATTCATTAAAATTTAAAAAAAAAAAGCGGGCCAAAGCCGCAGCTGGTGTAAATTGCGAGAGCCCTATGGATGCCAGCTTGCTCCAGCTGAGATCTGGCCTCACATAACCTCGTTTTAAGGGTACGTTCAGGCAGCCTGGGCTGCAAGCCTTCCAGCCCAGCAGTTACACATGTCCTCATTTCCTCCCTTCCAAGGAGTGGGCTTTTTAATCTGTAAACACCCTCTGGTGCATCAGGATAATGGTCCCTTCTAAAAGTTGGCAGGAGTGCCCGCGGAGGAGATGGCAGGAGGGTGAGCCCTCGGCTGAATAACTCGCCCCATCCCACCCTTCTTCTTCCCAGAGGGAGCACCAGGGTGGAGGTTGGTGCGTGGGGTGGTGAGGGAGATGGTGTCCATCCACACCATAACCACCCTCCTGCAGTGCCGTGGTTGTCCAGAGAGAAGTGGAGGAGGTTCATGAGATGCTGAGAAGGGTGTTGTTGCCCTCCTGGTCTTGATGAATCCTACCCTTCCAAAGGTGTAACTTCAGGTGTAACTTCACACCTGCTCAGCAGAGTTCATTTTTCTAAGCTCCTCTTGTCCCTAGAGGTCTGTTTCTGCCTTCTCAAGCATGCTCTTCCGTTTTCCAAGCCTGGGTTTGCTTTTCTGAAAGCACTAGTAGACTTGGCTGTGCTTGGTCAAGAACAGTTTCCCAATCTGGAATTGTTGGAAGTGATTTGAGTGCCCTAAATCTTATTTCTTTCCATTCTTCCATATACCTACACTAGCAAACTAGGCAATTCCAGGGCCTGCTCATGGACACCGTAAGTTCATAATGCTGCTAAATTGTTAGTATGATCACTGGATTGGCCAAGGCTTACAAGCACTCTCCCAAGTGATCATAACCTCAGGATTCAGGACTCCATAGGGCCCAGAGATCATCCCCAGGACTGAGTAGGAAGGCAGCTACCTGGTTTTGGAAGACTGGAGCTCATTTTTGTGGTCAGTCTTGACCCATTGGCTTCAGGAAAAGTGACCAGACCTCTGTCCTTCCTTGACTATTGTTGATATAGTCCGAGATTCCTGACCTTGGTCAGCTTGTGGTTGTGTGGGACAGGCCATTAGGACTCTTCTGCCCTCTAAACATAGCCCAGGGCTTGTGCTGATGTGCCTTCCGTATTCCTGCAACCCTCAATCACATCAGCTTCCTCTTCATTTCAAGCCAGTCTGTTGCCCGAGGCATCCTCCTACGCTTTTTGCTGGTGATATTCAGAGCCACCTCTGTAAATCAAGCTGTGCCAAGGCACAGGGACGATCCTGTAATAGTTCACCCTGTTAAATTGTCAGCACAGTCTCTGGTAATTTTGGCCGAGACCAACCAGCATGGCCTCCATGT
The DNA here is from genome assembly GCA_013398155.1 of Pedionomus torquatus. Lineage (NCBI taxonomy): Eukaryota > Metazoa > Chordata > Aves > Charadriiformes > Pedionomidae > Pedionomus > Pedionomus torquatus. The sequence goes on along the minus strand of VZRU01012609.1, from coordinate 81,569 downwards.
GGAGTCGAGTCATGCCAGCTGGCCAAGGACGACGGCTGGTCTTCGGTCTGCTTTGTTTAATGGTATAGACAGAGCTTCTGAGTCCAAAAATCCTGTCTCTGGACATTTCTTGCTGAGACTGCTGAGCAACCTCTGCCATCTACATGAAGCATCTTTTTCCGTAGCGCTTAAGGTAAGGTTTTTCTTTTCCAGGAGGACCATCTCCTCTTTTTCAGGAGGACCATCTCCTCTTTTCCCTCCTGGTGGCATCCTAGGGCTCTCTCCAGAGGTTATTTGACCGTGTTTCCAGAGCTGATGGCTTTGGCTCCTTAAAAACGTGCTTTGGCGCGGGGACAGCGGCGACTTTGCCCCGTGCAGTTTGTGTGCTGCTGCGACATACGTAGTAAATAAGTGCGAGGGTAATTATACCAACAGGAATTCTGGGAACCCAGCCAGAGCGGAGGGGACAGCCAATCCTTTGTGCATTTGAAGAAGATCGCCTCAAATCCCCCCCTCCCAACCCCAAATTAGTTCTATCTCTTGAAGCCATGGTGGGACTTGGAACTAAAAATACGTGCATACACACAAATACACACGCTCGTATATAAAAATAGCCGGCGTTCAAAAAATAAAAAGCCCAACGTTAGGCTCCCGTATCCAAAATTAAGCTCTTAAATAAATAAATTAGCCTGATTTTCAAAAGCACGGAGCAGTGAATGGTTTTCACTGACATAAGAGGAAGCATCGTGTTGCTAAAGATTGAGGATCAGGCCTGAATATGGATTTAAAAGTCTAATTATAGAATCCCGTTTGCTACCAGCTTGACCGAGAACAACAAATTTCAGGTGAAATGACATTGATTTTTTCATTTTATTTTTTTTTTTCTTCAGAGTTTGCCTACTCTTAACCAGTGCTAGGAAAGGCAGGAAGAAGCCCTCAAATGAGTAAATAAAATACCACAAGGAAGAAACAGATGTCATGGAATAAAACTGCTTAAACTGGTGTTGTACCTTTGTGTTCAGAAAAAAAGATTAAGGGTTACTGACGTTAGAGCTGGGTGAAGTTTTATATTGATTAATTAGACGGGTATTTATTAGTTGTTGAAAGCCTGCCGGGTAGGAATAGTTACTCTCACACTTTGCTGAAAACTCACAATCGACTGGCATCAAGTTGGAATGGATTTTTGGTCCTCCCTTTCCTCTCCTTGTCAGATTTGGGTCTGAAAATATACTAAAGAGAGAGTGCTGTATTTTCGCATGGACTGAAGGTGCTGGGAGGGCTGGAGCCCCTCTGCTGTGAGGACAGGCTGAGAGAGTTGGGGTGGGTTGAGTTGAGAGGGCTCCAGGAAGAGCTTATTGTAGCCTTCCAGTATCTAAAGGGCACAAACCTTTTAACAGGACCTGTTGTAATAGGACGAGGACTAATGGCTTTAAATTAAAAGAAGGGAGATTCAGACTAGATATAAAAAAAGAAATGTTTTATGGTGAGGGTGATGAGACCCTGGCCAAGGTTGCCCAGAGAGGTGGTGGCTGCCCCAGCCCTGGAAGCGTTCCAGGACAGCTTGGACAGGGCTCTGGGCAACCTGGTCTAGTTGAAGACGTCCCTGCTCATGGAAGGGCATTGGACTAGATGCCATTTAAAGGTCCCTTCCCACCCAAGCCATTCTATGATTCTATGATTCCATTCACCGTCCAGGCTGGATAGGGCTTGGAGCAACCTGGTCTGGTGGGAGGTGTCCCTGCCCATGGCAGGGGGGTTTGAACTGGGTGATCTTTAAGGTCCCTTCCAACTCTAACCATTCTACGATTCTATGACTACAAGATCTGGATTCTGCTGCTTGGAGGACTTTGGGAGAGCCCTTTTGGTGGTCCATGACTCAGTTTCCCTATCTATGGAAGGGGCACTATAGGGACAGCCTTTACAAAAGGCTGTGGGTTCAATAGCCAAGAGAATTTGGTGTTACTGTCCTTGATGTTGTTCTGGCCATTGATGGAGACAGGACCAGGGTGTTACTGTGTGGATGGTGATGAATCCCTAGAGGTCAAGGAGAAATCATTGCAGGGTGTGGTGTCCCTTCTGTTAGCTTCTTCTGAATCTTTTTTTAGTGACTCAAGGCCATTGCTATAGTTTGGTTCTGCCAAGCTGGCGTGCTCAGAAAAGTAGGCAGTCTTAAAAATAATGCAAAACTAGACACAGCTGGTGGGGACAGCAATGTGGAAGAGTAGAGGACTAGAAAATGTGAGCTGTGAGAAGGGACTGAAAAAAAAAAAAGAGGTTTTTTTTTATCTGGAGAAAAGAAGACTGAAGGTTTACATGGTAGCTGCGTGCAAACTGCAGGGTTTGCTGCAGGGTGAAAAGGAATAAATTTTCCTCGTCTGTGGCTGGGATGATGATAAATTAGTGGCTTAACCTTCCGAAGAGGAGCTTAGGTTTCGTGTACTAGCAGGAATGGGAGCTCCTGGGAAGGGGAGGCAGTGCAAGGCTACAAGATGATTTGGGTGAATATCTCCCTGGAAAGAGGTTGGCAGAGCTGATGCTGTCTTTGCCCGTGGGCAGCACCTTATGGGCACCGACACGTTGCTTTTTGGTGGCCAGAGTAGTTGTTATTATAAAAAGCAGTTGTGTGGTCCTTTTCTCTGCTTTCTCCTTGAGCCACTCTCCCCAATTTTGCCTTTCTAGCGTAATTTCTTGCGTGCATGAAGAAAAAGCAGGATTCCTGTGTCATCCTGCAGATTCCAGTGCTGGGAGATTTCAGGGGAACACTGAGTACAGGTGATGGCCTTGGGCATGGAGGGCTGGTGTCCACCAGAAAGCAGGTCATCCACGGACATTTCCACCCCACTCGGGCTCTGCTGGGGATGTCACACCAGTGTCACCAGTGTCGTATGTGACTGGCGTCGCATTTTCTCGAGTGTCGAGCCCCATCTGGTGGCTTTCCTGCGTCATTTTTTTGGTGTCCTTGTGTCTTCTTTCGGGATTTTTCGCCTTCTGTGCTTGCAAACTGCGACCGGGAAGGAAGGACAAGCTGCTTGAGAAAGGACAGGGCTTGCTGAGCTGCCTCTGCTTCTCTCCCAGCTCCCTGTCCCTAGGTGAAATGTTGAGCTATAGAGACCGTTGAGGCTTCTGTCCTTTCCTCCTGCTCTTCCTCACCCTGCAATCTCGCCCCGAGTGGCAAGGAATGATCTAATCGTTTTGGCGAAACCCCAGTTTGTGCTGTGAGCCCCTCCCAGAGCCTCCAGAAGGCACTTCAGTCCACCGTCGTGCTGGCATCTGAGGCAGGACAGATGAACGGTCCCAGGAGGGGACATTTCTCTCCATTGACTAGCTCAGATGACCAACTTCGGGGTCAGCATTAGGTAAAGTGAATCCCTTCCCAAATTTCAGAGCACAAGGTTACAGCCGCTGCTCAGAATGAGAAGAAAAAAACAAAACCTCACAATATTAGATTGTTAATGAGCATTAGAAAGGACCCCGTTAGGAGATGCTTCCTTTCATAAATGCCATGAGTCCTGTGACGTCTGGGCACCTTGTGCTACCTTGACTTGATCAGCTCCATTTACAAAGGTTGGCCAAATGTTCCCTGAAAGGAAGTTTTTCACCCCAAATGAGGTTTGCACGTCTCCTTGTACACGTGATAAGGAAACAGAGGCGATAGAACAGTACCTGTCCATGCATGAGACACCTCCTTCTGGTCCAGCTTTGCCCAAAGTCTCAACAGCTGACCAGTGGGAAGCTGTAGCCTTCTCTCTTTGTGGGTCACACGTGTGCTAAAGGTGAAAGTGGTGTCTCATTACTCCACCTGTGGTGAAATGGGGACAGATCTCTGGGGTACATGAGGAAAATTCCTAACTACATTGCTGAAGGGACTTAGACCATCTGTGAAATCCTCACAAGCGTCATGACCAGCGTTTGTCAAGTAGCTTCTCCTGTTCTCATCAGGAGAACAAAGTGAGGGAGTTGTGCAAGTGTTTCACGAGGGTTTCCTGCCCCCATGCTTCACATTTGGGTGGTGCAAGTTGAAAGGGTTCCCACTCCCGCGACACAGAACGTTGCAGGAGATGCTGGTGGAGCGGTGTAGACCCTTCAGGCTCCCTTTGACCCGTGCAGCCTCCCTCTGCCCATACAGCCGTCCCACCACCCTGTCCCCCTGGGGTTTTGATGGATGTGGAAGTCTCACGCTCAGCTTTTCCTCCTGTTTCCTGCAGGTATATCCGAACTATGTACCTGGGGATCCAGAGCCAGAGGCGGAAGGAACACCAGCGGCGTTTCTACTGGGCTATGATGTACGAATATGCAGACGTAAATATGTTGCGCCTCCTGGAAACTTTCCTCGAGAGCGCCCCTCAACTGGTGCTACAGCTCTGCATAATGATCCAAAAGAACCGTGCAGAAACATTACCATGTANCCCACCCCTTCCCCATCCTCCTGGCCTCCCCCTTCTGACCCCGTGCTCAGCTGATGATGATGAACCGTCCGCCCTACCCAACCTGGCGTGTAAGGGGCTGCCACTTGGGACAAATCTCATTCCAGCTCCGCGCTGCGTTCGCTGGGTAAAATTTCTGCTGAGGAAAAAGAAAAAAAAGAAAAAAAAAATCGGTATCCATCAAAAAACCAAGATTCGGCTCTTCCACACCCAGTCCAGTCTAAAGAAACGGTGGTGTTATCGGGAGGAAGCTGGCAATCCTGGCTGCTATGGCAAGCGTCGCCATTCGTTTGCTGCCTGGCACTGAGCAAGCACAATCCTTCCCTGCCTCGGTTTCCCTCCTTATTGATCAAACTGGCCAAAAAAAATTGAGTTTGTGTTGTGAGGACGGGCGCTTCAATGCCTGTGCAATGCTCTGATGGTGTGAAGTGTAATATAAGGTGCTTGGTCTTATAGATGAAGGCTGCAGAACCTTTTCTGAAGAGTGCCCAGGAACTAAGGCCGGGTCATTGGTAGTGTGATTCTCAGAAGTGCAAGAAAAGAGAGAGGAAAAAGCAGTGGAGGGGACTGTGTAGAGGCAGAAGTGTTGCAGGGCAGGTATCACAGAATCACAGAGTCATCATGGTTGGAAAGGACCTCTGGGATCACCGAGTCCAACCAAACACACACAAAAAAAAACCTACAATCTCAGCCACTAGAGCATGCCCTGAAGTGCCACATCTACATGTTTCTTAAACTTCTTCATCTCCAGGGATGGCGACTCAACCTCCTCCCTGGGCAGGCTGTTCCAGCACCTGACCACTCTTTCAGCCAAGTCATTCTTCCTAATATCTAATCTGACCTTCCCCTGCCACAACTTCAGCCCATTTCATCTGGTCCTGTCGTTATTCCCTTGGGAGGAGAGGCCACCACCCGCCTCTCCACAACCTCCTTTCAGGGAGCTGTAGAGGGAAAGGAGGTCTCCCCTCAGCCTCCTTGTCTCCAAACTAACCGTGCCCAATTCCTTCAGCCTCTTGTCATAGGACTTGTTGTCTAGACCCCTCACCAGCTTGGTAGCTCTCCTCTGAACACGCTCCAGGCACTTCAGCGTCCTTCTTATAGTGAGGGGCCCTCTCTACAAACGTAGATAGATGAGCAGGGGCTTGGAAGCAACCACAGAGAAGAGTTTGCCAATTTTGATGTCTTTTGCTGCAGAGATGTCCTGAGCATGGGGCATCCACCCCAGTCAAGTGGCATATGCCTCTGTCCCAGCCCAGGGCTGAGCAGCTCTACCAGCCCATGCCCATTGGCTGCCTAAGGGTCACCAGCTTGAGGCAAAATTGTCCCTTTACAAGGACAAGCAGTGGTATCAGCTAGTGAGCTTCTGGCTTATTCCGTCCCTGCTCTTTTCACACACTCGGCTTCCCAAAGAACTGTTTGTGGCATGCCATTTCTGACAGACGTGAGGTGTTTCTTGGAGCTGGGATTGGAACCAGCAAGTGCTTCAAGGACTTTCAAGGGTTAAATTTTGCTGGTTGGATCGACCAAGGTCACCACTATCTAGAGCATCAGTAAATTGGGCTGCTCTCCCCTTCCTCCATACTTTAAGCGTGTCCAGCACAGTTGTTTATAGAGGCCTCCCTTCTCCTGTTTATGCAGCCTTTTTCTGAAACCTATCATTACAAGCTCTCCAAGCCTCCAAAGTGCTGACATGATGAACATGCTTGTCTACAACTCCTGCTAGAACTGCTCCCACCGTTTGCCAGCACCCTTTTCCTGCTGCTTCCAACATTATTAACACTACAAAAAAAAAACAAAAAAAAACAAA
>VZRU01012609.1:51910-73494 GCA_013398155.1 Pedionomus torquatus | reverse complement strand
CCCTCTGCTTCCAAAATTAATAACACTACAAAAAAAAAACAAAAAAAAACAAAAAAAACCCAACCAAACAAGCAAAAAAAAGTATAAATCATAACCTAAGAGGCTTGCCAGGGCGTTATGCAGATCGTTGGGCTCACTACAGAAAGCACGGGGTGAAGTTTGCCAGCCCTCTGCCACGCTGCGAGTCAGGCGACACGGCCAAATAATCCCTCTAAGGCTTTCAAATCTGCGGCTCTTTCAGCTTGCCACTTCCAGGCATGGCTGCCTAATCCACCCAACAAGCTGCATCATTTTCCAAACCCCTCCTTCCCCTCCCTTCCCCTTCTTCAGCTTTGCAGTTCCTCCGTTCCTCCACCGCACCCAGCGAGCTGCACTCTCTTCCAAGGCAACGCACGTCCCCACCTGCTTCCCCCAGCCCTGGAGGGCTCTTTTGCTTGCCATGCTCCAGCAGCCCAGCTCGCCGGGTCCCCAGTGCATCCATCCTCTCCTCTGCCTCCCTCCCTGCCTGTGCCAGAGATGCGGTGGCGCATCCCGGGGCTGCGTGATGATGCATCCGAGCAGCAGAGCTGGCTCAGCCCTCCTGACTCAGGTGCAAGGTTGCCTGGAGCTCCTCCGTGCCCATGCAGTGCTTCTGTCTTCCCCCTTCCTCCCGGCCAGTAATTATTATGTAGAAGGAAATTAAATGCTGAGAGGAGCCTTCATGAAAGGGAGCATCGATGATTTCCCGTAAAGCAGGCAGAAACCAAAGGAAGATGGATATTGTTAGGAAGGCAGAGTGTTTAAAAATCAAATCAAGCCTCCCCTGGCTCGTCGTGTCTATGAGAGTGTGGCTTGTCACAAGAAGAGGCCAATTCTGTCTCTAAACAGGCACAGTGTCAGCTGTGTCACTGAGGGACTGGCAAAACAGCCCACAGCGGGGCTGATAAAGCTGTGTAGAGCCCATGCTAATATGTCCAGGCTCCAGCTGTTTCTATAGGGTTCACACAGCCTCTTATGGATTCATTTAGGGCTAGAATGAGGTCCATTTGCAATTTCATATGGCAGATATCCCTCCTCCAAGCCCCAGTCCTCCCTTTTCCTAGGACTGCAAAGCCAAGCCCAGTGGAAGAAGCAAAGCTAGGCTCCAGCCTTCTCCAAATGGATCAGCTAATGTCTTCTTCTCCTGTTTAAGGAGCTTTAGGAAGGGACTTACTGCAATGGCTGTCAAGAAGTTTTGATTTTTTCTCCCAGTTCCCATGTTAAGATGACTGGTGAGGTAAGAGGAGTGAATACACTGGAGGTCTTTACTCAAACCCAGGGCATCTCCTCCAGAGATGTTGAGGAGCATGGTGTTAAGTCCCAGTCCAGTTGGTCCAGGAGGGGATCCAAAGAACTGATCTTGCCTATTGTGGTTGCAGTGAGTAGGAGATCACTCTGAGGACCAGCAGAAGGGAATGCAATCAGGCTAACGCTTAATTTCCTGATTTGCATATCTGTTGGGTGGGCAGAAGAAGGAAAAGCTTCACCATGCCTTGCAAGAACCATTTCACCCTGAGAGGTGCATGTTGGAAATGGGAAGAACCTGTGCTTATTGCTCCTTCAGAGCTAAAGAATAGTCCAGTTTCATTAATGGGCTCCTGCTTACCCAAGAGTTGGCATCTCCTGCATGGTCTGACACCACCAGCAGCAGAAGTGTTGGAGATGGAATTTGAGGTCAAGTACCAACTTCAGTAAAGTTTGGGGTGACAACCCTGGGATTTTATGAAGGTCAGGATTTGTTCCTTCATCACATCCCTAGCACGAGGCAGACCAGATCTCAGCTTAGCTGCCGTCACCCGATGGCTGGGGAAGAGTAGAAAATAGCACACAGAAAATAAGTAGGAACTCGGTGTACCCCGTCAGGTGAGCAGATCTGACCTGGAAGGTGCCCGCTGAGAGCATGAGCTGGAGCACTTTGTGCCGTGGCTGCTGGGACAAATGGGTCAACACCAGCTCCTGAACATGAAGATGGAAGAAGCTGTTGTTGTTGTGCAGGCCCATTGCAAGTAATTCAACTGCAGCTACAGCTACAACCACAGCTGTCCAGGTCCAAAATAGAGTCAACAGAAGGTGAGGGAGGAAGGATGTCTCCAAAACATGGAACAGCCCATGTCCAAAGTGGCTGAATGAGGAGAGATGAGATGCTCACCCTCCAGCAGTGCCCTTCTCTGGGGAACCTAGACAGAACCTAGGTGATGCTTTTAAACCTACCCTTAGGGTTAGGCAGGATGAGATGATGGGACTCTGAAGAGGATACAGCTCTGTCCATCACTCACCTTAACCGTCTCTGAGATTCAGGAGAGGATGGATGAAAGCGTGGCCATCTCTCAGATTCCTGGACAGCACTGGCCAGAGGACTTCCCCTGATTTAAGTAACATGGTGTGTGCAGGGAAAAACGTAATATTAATGACAGCAAAAAAAAAAAAAGAGCCCAACAGCCCAGATCTTCATCTCACAGTCGCTCCAAGCAGATAATCCACCTCATTCTGGCAGAATAAACTATCCTTAACCCTCTTCACCCTGCAGAAGCGCCTCTTCCTCTGCACTGAATGGAAAGGAGCGCACAGAACCAGCTTAAAAGAGACACCCAACTTATAGGCAGTAAGTGAGGTGAGAGGGATTCCAGTTTTTCAGCTTAAATCTCCTTTTAAAGAAGTTTCCTTTAACATTTTTTTTTTTCATGTGGCTGCTTTAAGACTTCAGGAGCATTAGCCAATGCTCTTGACATCCTTCCACTCATGCCAAGAGTGCTTTACACGAGGCTTTCAATGGGAATTTGCCTGCATGAGGCTGCGGTTTTCAGCAGGGGGCTTCCCCTTATGGAAAAAAAAAATAATAATAAAACCCCAACCCGAAAAGGACTGTCCTTCCACCGATGCTGAGCCCATCTCCTCCATAACCCTGCTGTTGATCTGAAAAAGATGTGCAGCCGAAGCCTTCATTATGCAAAGTCCCGTTGAAATCTCTGGGATTTTGTGAGGTCCCTGCGCTCCCTGCAGCCCACAATAAGTAGCCTGAAGCTGCTCGTATGTTTAAGAAAAAGCAACATCAGCTTCAGCCTGTCTCAGGTAGTGGTGGTGGTGGGGGGGTGTCACTTTTTTAAGCAGAGTGATACAAGTTGGGCACTAAACAGGATTTTTGACATCTTGGCTGCAGATGTGAATTGGCTGCAGAAATGGCTCGGTGGCATCTGCAAATGACAGCAACGTATCTTGGTGTCCCTCCCAAAGCGAAGTCCTACATGTTTCATCACGTCCTCACTCTGTCTGTACTACGTCTGGAGGCCATTCTTGATCGAGGCTTGAACTTTCTTGCAGGGGCACTCTAAGATGCTTTCCCCTCTCGGTTAGTTTAGGGAATTTGACTGGTCTTTGCAAGGTATCCGTAGAATCATAGAACTGTCTGTGTTGGAAGGGACCTTTAGGATCATCTGGACCAACCATCAACCTAACTCTGATATAAAAAGAAAAAAAAAATCATAACTAAACCATGTCATTAAGCACTATGTCAACCCCTCTTTTGAATACCTCCAGGGATGGTGCCTCAACCCCTTCCCTGGGCAGCCCATTCCAAGGCTTAATAACCCTTTCAGTGTCAGACTTTTTCCTGATGTCCAATCTGAACCTCCCCTGGTGCAACTTGAGGCCATGTCCTCTTGTCCTATCACCTGTGACTTGGGAGAAGAGAACAACCCCCACTTCTCTACACTCTCCTTTCAGGCAGTTGTAGAGAGCAAGAAGGTCTTCCCTCAGTCTCCTTTTCTCCATCCTGAAAACCTCCAGCTCCCTCAGCCTCTCTTTATAAGGCTTGTTCTCCAGACCCCTCACCAGCTTCTTAGCCCTTCTCTGGTCTCAGAGGACAAGCAGCAGGGGTGGGTTAGCTGTTGTCCTCACTGCCCAGAGAAGGAATTCCCCATCAAGCTGAGGGGCCAACCTCAAGTTAAACACTCCTGCACCTGAGTGAGAGGATTCCTGCGTGGGTGATAATGTGTTACATCTAATGTGGAGATAAATTTCTCAGTTAATTTTCCCCTGATGACAGGCTGATAGTTAACCAATAGCACGCTGTGAATAATGGATATGCTGTGAACTACGTACTGTCTGAAATGTCCTCTTAGATATATTCATACAGTAGGAAATATCCCAAGGCAAGACATTTTATTGAGGAATGGTTTGAGGTCTAAAACCAAGACCACATCTAAAGGACAACAAACGATTGGATTAGTTCTTACTCAGGCCCCAAAGATCAAAGTTACCTTCTTTCCTGTGAAGGGTGAGACACTGGAACAGGTTGCCCAGAGAAGCTGTGGCTGCCCCATCCCTGGAGGGGTTCAAGGCCAGGCTGGATGGGGCTTGGAGCAACCTGGTGTGGTGGGAGGTGTCCCTGCCCAGGGCAGGGGGGTTGGAACTGGATGATCTTGAAGGTTCCTTCCAACCCAAACCAGTCTATGGTTCTTAGCTGAGGCAACCAAATTAGAAAGGGAGTTTCCAGCCTTTAGTTGCCCAGGGGTCTGATTTTCAAATGTGATCAGTGCTGGCCTCAATGTAACTGAAGAGACTAAATGTCTCCACTGAGGGTGGAGAGGATACTCATTAGATATGAAAGTTCAAGTAGCACAGCTAACCTTGAAGGATCATTAGAAGTTAGTGCAAGAAACAGGTGTGGAAACAGGTAGAAACAAGTACATCCATCAGAGAGTCCAGAAGAAATCCAGTTCTGGGGTGCCAGTGGACAGTCACCAGCAATGAGCAACCATCATCGTCATTGCTGCTCTGTCTCAAACATGAATCCAAAACCCCAAATTCAAATCTCTCTGACCTCAGTACACAAAATTGTCCCCATTTGTGCAGCGTTCCATAACCGGAGTTATCCATCATAAATAAGACCTGCTTCTACTCTTTCTACACAGGCATCAGATTCCACAGGACTCAGTACAAAAAAGATTGACATGTCATCTACACCCTCTGCTTGGGATGGGTGAGATGTCAATGGAGGCCCAGGCAAAATCCTTTTCTTTCAGAAGGAGAAATCCTCTTGCCTTTCCTGACCAATCCATTTTTCCTAAGATCCAGCAAGATAACAGCAACATACGTCTAAAAAATCTTTGCCTTATAGACTCCTCAGTAACAGCATGGGTTGAGGAGAGTTGAAAGGTCTAACAGAGTCACAGTCTGGGCTTTGACTTGGGCTGTGAGACAGATTGTAAGGAAAAAGGACATTAAAATTTGTCCATGGGATTGGAACCATACTCTTTCTGCCTCTCTCTTATGCCATTCCTTAGGGAGTAAAAGAAACAGGAGACATCCATCACCCAACCCTGGTTCCTTGTGTAAAAAAGCAGTTGGTCATTGTCATGTGGGCAAAGGAAGAGGACCCCACTAGTTGTGTTCTTGCTGAATTGGCTTGATGGGAAAGAACCAGAGTCCTCTGGGTTATAAGCTTGCCCTGATTCGACCACAGTGTCCCTTTAAATGTTCATCAGCAGACCATGGAGGCACCTCACAGGATGCTCAGATAGCACCACTCACAGAAGCAGCTCGCCTGGGAGGCCACTCATATGACTCAGGTACTTTGCCAGACTGGGGCATATGGCTCTATTCTTGCCATCCCCTCCTTCTCACCAAAGCCGGATGACAGATAACAATTTGGTACCCTGCTTGAAACAAGTCTCTGGTCCCAGGCCAGTTCCCAGCAGCATCAAAAAGCCATCTCCACAGTTGGCAGTGGGCACTGAGGACGTCTTGCTCTGGCATGCTGAGAGCAGACCAAGCCTGAGGCAAGCTGGCAAGGAGAGACATGGGGAAAGCTTGTCCCAACATCAACCGTATTGTCCCAGCGCGGTGGGGAAGGACTGGGTCCAGCCTTTGAAGCCAGTGACAGCTTTTTTTTAGTTGTTTTTTTTTCCATTTCCAATGGGCTTTGGAGTGAGCCCAAAGAGAGACGTCATCCCGTAGCCCATCCCCACCTGCAGCTTCTCCGTCCACCACCTTGCCATAGCTGTTATTTCGGAGGGCTGATTTTCGGAGGCCTTCTGTTCTATATCACGTGCCACCATCAGGCATATGACATGCCACAGCCAATAAAGATGAGTCACCATTCACAGGACAGTACTGGCAGGTGGCCAGCGCTGCCAATTTTAGGCTTTGTAAGGCTGTGGTAATCATTGGGAGAAGGTTACATCATCAGAGCACTACACAAGCAATAGCCCATGCTGGTCTGGGGAGCTGCCAGCCAGCTGGGAAACTGAGGCACAGATGGAGAGGTTCTGAGTAGCCTAAGGTCTTGGGGGAGGATCTCTACGCTGCAGGCTCCTGGGGAGCAAGTTTATGCCAAGCAGATTCCAGGCAGGAAATTAAGGCTTTTTCAGGTAATTTTACACTGCAGACCTCCTCGGACACGTACCTCTTGTGGCAGACTCATGATTAGAGCGTAGGAAGAAGTGGCTGCACACTGCTGTGCAGTTGGCTAGTAAAATGCATGGAAATTCAACTGTTTTCTTCTGTGGGTGCCTCTAGCATGCAGTTCTGGGGTTCTCATCAGGCATTCAAGAGATCATGCTAGTTCTGCATAAACAGGGAGCACGTAGACATTGAGATGTGCGAAAAATGGGGGAAGATGTAGGGTGGATGCTGGGCAGGGACCTATTTGTGCTCCTACCCCTGGTATAGATGGAGCAGTTCAGGTTGATGATAACTGGCTCGAGGTTCCTGAGCACTGAAGGAAGGAACTTTCTTTTTTCAGAAACCATCGGTTGGTTTAGGTGGTTAGCTCGGGGTCACGGTCTTGAGTCCAGGAGTGAAAGTGATTTGCTGAGACGACAGAAATCTCCTGAAATGACTTTTGTCCTAAGTGGCATTTTACCAACCTCATGCTCTGAGTGTCCTCTGTCCGTTCTCCTCTTCACATGGGTGCTCACTGATGGGGGACATCCACCAGGCACGGCTGTTTCCCTGTCACGGGAGCCCATATCTGAAACACCCTGAGGTGCAAACAGCTGTTTGCAGTAGGGGAACGGATGCGTGGTTTGATCTCAGCCTGTCCTTGGGGAAGGTGATGATGTTCATTAATCTGTTGAGGAGGGAGTCTCAACTCCATCTTGTACACACACGAGCTTCTGAGAAGGTAAAATGATCCAGGAGAGACAAGCCAGCCTGAGCATGACTTAACCAGTGGAATCATTGAGTTCTGCCCTGCTACACATCACTTAGATCTTTGCAGAGCGTCCAAAGCACAGGAAGCGGAGGAAGAAGCAGGTCCCTGCTGTTATCTTTGGAAACCAATGTCCTCGGTGCCTTCAGCTACCCCACTGCGAGACAGCACCAGCTGCACCACATCCGTTTTTGTCACTCTGTCACTCCCCCTCACAGAAGGGCTCTGCCAGACTCACTGTAATGATGCCAGCCCCGTGTACGCTCCACCAGTCTTGAGTTGCTCCCTCTTTTCAGGAGACCGGTCACCTCACCTGCAATTCTGCTGAGAGTATTCCACCAATGGTGCCCCACACAATAACAAAGATTTTCCAAGGTTAGCAAAGTGTGCACTGCTGAAACATCTCCTCTAAACACACCGAATGATGACCTTCTACCTTGACCAGTGAGTGTGAACCAAGTTGGGTTCCCTATCAGGTCAAAGGCACTCCCAGGGCTGGGATGAAGTTATTTCCCTAATGGTCAGTGTCCAGGCCAAGCTATTAACCACAGGTGGTTTGCAGGATCCATGTTTGATACTGTCACAGACTGAAACCCAGCTTTGATGTTGCCCCGTCTCCAAGGAACTGGCCGTGGGAGCTGTATTGATAGCAGGAAGTTCCTTCACTAAGCCCTGGCAGAAGATGTTGCTTCTTCAATCTGGTGATGAGTCTGTTGGGTTGCGTCGATGCTAATAAACTGAAGCACATCAGAACATAAGTACAGCCACCAGATCTCCATCATCCACGCGGTGATTCAGTTATCATCACAATCCTTGACACGTTTTTAGCCCACGGCAGCCAGCACCAACCCAAACGATTTCCAGGCTTGGCTCAGGTGATAGCACGGGCCAAGGACAGTTCCCAACAATGGGGTCCGGATTGGGCCACACTGGTTTGAAGGCTGAGGCAGAATAATGTCATAGATGTATCAATCAAAGGAATTAGACTTCTCTCAGTTACTCATCTCTAGGCACAGGGTCCCAGGTCCAAAAGCCACCCCAGACCTGGAGTGTCTCATGGTTATGTTCAGGAGCAGAACTCCTAGGGCTTTGCTTCTCAGTGCTGGTGTGCTTCCCTGCTTCTCAGAGCATTTTAGTCCCACCTGCAAGATTACAACGTCTTTTCCACTCCTTCTGGGCAGATTGAAATTCTTCTCACTGCTCGCAGTTCTCATCTGAATTAAGAAAGAATGGCAAGATCAAAGGTGCTGTGGCAAATACCAAACGTATGTTAAAATGCAGGTGTGTTGTGTGTGTTTGCAGAGCTGTGTTGTTTCATGCCAACTACCCCAATTCAGAATGGGTGGGGAAAAATTTTAGTCTTACATCAAGCCGTGTGCTGTTTTCTTCAGCAAAGGGTGGGTTCTTCCCCCATTTCAGTGCATTCATGTAGTAGCATGAGGTGGGTTTCCCTTCTGAAGGTTCCTAGCAGTAGAGTTCAAATATCATTAGGTCTGGAAAATCTCAGTACAGGAGCCTTGTTCTGATCTTTGCAGAGTGTAAATTGGAAGTGACTCTGCCGGAGTCTCTTAATGTGTTCGATGTACTCAAGAATCTGAGCGAAGAACTGGCTGCTAAAAGTTGTGTCTAAAGTATCCTTCACAAACAACCAGCTGGTGAAATCTGCAGTAGGATTTTTCCTCCAAGAGTAACTCTTCTTGGATTGTGCCATCTCATTTTTCCCACTTGAAGTAATCGCATGTTGAAGGTTGTTGTTTTTTTTTCTCCTGCTGCTCTTGGAAAAACTATTTTAAATAGCAGAGGGAAAATAACCCATAGTTCTCAGCAATCAACTTCCACTCAGCTCTGTGCATCCTACCAAGAGGCTAAAAGAACAGCTCTTGGATGTCCTAGAGATTCATGGCAGATCCATGCTAATGGTGGTGCTTAGCTCTCTGTCTTAACTGTGAAGGTGGCTTAGGCTGACTTCTCGCATCTCAGGTGCCTTGGATGCCTCTGGGCCAGGCTCTGCTCAGGCTACTCTGGTTTCTGAACTGAGGTCCGAAGCAACTGAGTAGAAGAGGAACCAGAAAGTACACCAAGAAAAAAACAGTGGAAGTCTATAGAGATGACTTGTACTCTTTTCTGCTGGCTGTGTTCCTCTCAGGTTGAAACACGATTCTGTGATGGACTCTCCTGCCCTGTACCATTGCCTCCAAGGAGAGATTTTGCCCTGCATGCATAGATTTAAAACCTGTCCTTGCTGGAGGTGTTGTCAGTTCAACCGGGTGGATCATTTCAAGTGAAACCTCTCGGCGTCTCTTGAGGAACCTCAAATCCTCTTGTCTGCAGCTGTTGACTTTTGAGGATTCAGGTGGGGTTTCTTTTTCAGAGTGACTCTGAGACAGCAGTTAGAGGCATTCAGATTAGCAGGGTTTAGCTGAAGTCTTTATAATTACAATGATGACTGTGCAGAGGGTATCTCGCTTTGAATAGAGTGGCAATTCATACAGCCTTTGACAAAAATAGACATGGATAAGAGTCCTCATGCTCTATTTCCAAACAACCTAAATTGTGCCCAGAAAATCCTGGCTGCTGCTCCCCCAGCACATTTCCATGGCAAAATTAACCCAGGTGATTGGTACCTGGATTAATTTAGAGCTGGTTCAGACCAGACTATTTCTCATGCCTGTGTGTGTGGCATTAGAAGACAGAGATGCACGTAGGGGTTTGGTGCTGAGTGTCTCTATGAACCTTGGTGCAACCCTGTCCACATGAGATTCAGCACGCCCTTTGGAGAATGTACCGGGGAAGGATGCTCAAGGGCATTGTGGGAAGATCCTGAAGAGATATTTGCACTTGTGTAAGACAGCCTGAGTCCTCACTGCTGGGGGGTTGGGTTACCAGGCTCCTCAAACCCCAATTTGAGTGATAACAGCAGCTATTCTAGTTGGAAACGCCATCAAATGTGGCCCCACACCAAGACCAAAAACACCACCAGTAAGATTAATGAGATTTCTGCTTTACTGGCAAAAAAAAAAATCACAAAGGAAAGAACTGTTCTATATTAACACCCCCAAAATAACATCCACTGAAGTGTAACTGCTTGCTTTTGGTCAGAGGGGGGGCAGTGAGTTCTTTCTAGCTACGTGTTGTAAGTAATGTCATAATAATGGCACATCAGATGGGACTATAAAGGAAAGATTGGTCTTGTTGGGTGTCCCCCTTCACCTCTGCTCCAGCTCCTTTAGGACTGAGACAGTTCACCAGACTCACCCCAGATTCCTGAGCAGTCGTTGACACCCGCTCCCACTGAGAAGTGTGATTTTGAAGTTAGTTTCCTTTAACTCCATTAGAATTAAGTTATTAGCCCAGTCAGACACTCTGGTGGATGGAGGGACCTTCAGAAGAGGGCTTTTCTCAATGAGACAGGGTTTGCCCATCTAGCTACAACAACAGAGTTGTGCTGTTGTTTTCCTCAGACGTAGCTTTGAGAGCACAACTGAGACCAGATTCCTAGAAGGACTAACCTATACTGCCACAGTAACATTTTTCTGGCATAAAGATGTCTACACATCTGTATTATCCTTAGCTCCAGCCACCATGTCTGGGCTCCCCAGATTTGTCTGGGGACAGCAGCAGACAGGGCTAATTGATCAAATTTTCCAATTGTATGAGAAGCTCCGTCTCCAGGAGTTGAACCACAGGTCTTCCACATTATTTCTGCAGTGATGGAAAGGATTACAGGACCTTCTTTGTGATAGGCAGGGGACTGTGCACAGATGATGCCTATACCTGTAATGCTAGCAGTGCCAGCATCCAAGCACTGGCACCCGAGTTCTGCTAACACAATCCTTGGTACAGTTTTGGCCAGCCAGCCCTTTCCCAAAGCTTTCCCAAGCATGGGAAAAATGAGTTCACATACGCCAGGGACCGTTCCCAAAAAGCAGATGGGGTACAACTACTCTGTTTTGGAGTCTGAGAGAGTTTAGGAGTATGGACATGGCAGACTCTGCCAGCTGGGCTCAAGGTCAATGAGTAGCCCGGGCTCTGCTTCTCTTTTGCTGGTTTAGGGGTCACCAGAGTGACCCGGGTTCTCTCAAAGCCTGGGGTCCTGCCTGCCCTTCCCTATTCTGCTGGCTTCTTATGAGCCATAATCTGGTGGCGAGCCAGTGTACAAGATCAAAGATCCCGGTTAGTTAGGTGAGGAGAGGCTTTTTGGAAGATCTGTGTGTATCTGGCACTTCAGGGCATGCTCCAGTGGCCAAAATTGTAGGGTGTGGGTTGTGTGAGGGTTCATTTTGTTTTGTTTTGATTTTTTTGCGTGTGTATGGTTGGACTCGGTGATCTCAGAGTTTCTCTCCAACCGTGACAATCCTCTGATTCTGTAGGGACTGAGATTTCGGCTTCATCTAAGTGCTGTCAGAAACATCTCAGCTGTGAGTGGAGGTCAGCAGCTGTTTTGCCTATGTGAGTAGGTAAAAACTGAGGTACCTGCAGTCAGCATCCTGCGAAAGGGGCGAGGCTATTTTGGAGAGCAAACACTGAGCTTACATGGCCGTGGGGACGGCATTCCTACGTGCCTGTTGAGATCAGCCCTCTCCTCATGGATGTGGTGGGGGGACTTTGTCTTTCTGCTGCAACTTTCTTGAGGATGGTGATAATTCTGTCAGGGAAACACAACTTGGCTGTGTCCTCTGACTGGTCACGGCACCCTTCTCTCATCAGGCGGGTCCTGGGGGGTTGTTTTGCCTACTTGGCCTTCAGTGGTATAAAATCACTGTGTCGCATCACTTGGTTTGCCCACATTATGCTGGGTCTGTCCAATTCTACTCTGCAGAAGCTGATTGTAGGTATTCCGCTCGTCTTGGAGCCAGGAGCAGGTTTCCTCAGCCCTCCTTTCTGTTCTTCTCACCTTGATGGAACTCGGAGGTCTCCTCTGAGTTCTTGGTGGATGCCACACCATTACAACCAGGGTACTTTTGATCTTACCCACTTCTCCTTGCTTGGTCATTTCATCCACAGTTTGATCATCCACACTCCAGGTAGAGCCAATGGAGAGACAGAGAGGAATTTCCAGAGGGAAACTCATCCCATGTCTCAGACAGCTCTCCTTGGGTAGGATAAACACCGAGGCACGTGATGCAAGGGATGTCTTCATCAAGAGCTTTTCAAAACAGGGGGGGATCTTTGCCAATCCTTACGTGGTGGGTGATAGCAAACATTTCCAACAGGAGATTTGACACTTCGCTGAGGGTATTCAAGGACAACCCAAAACAGAGGGCAGAATATCCCATTTCTGCTTGGCCTGGGGTGCTTGTGCCTCTTGCAGAAGGATCAGCCGCTGGCTTGCATCCAGGAGGAGATACAAGACTGGATGGCCCCAGGGCCTGAGCCAGTTTGGCATCTCCGGAGTTCACAGAGGAGATGAATAGGAGGAGACATGACAGAAGCAGCCAAGATAATGAGAGCACAGATCAGAGGAATGTGGCCGGTCACCTCTTCTGGCAGTAGAGAAAAAGGGGCACTTGGGAGAGCTGAAAGGCAGCAGGATGAAAGGGGAGAGAAGCAAGTCCTTTTGAAACACAATCTGTGGTGAACCTCAGTTCCTCAAGGCAGTGCTGAGACAAAGGCTGGAGGGGAACTAAAAAGAGATCCAGTGTTTCTGGGGTCAGTGAGGACATCTTAATTGAGCAAAAAGAGAAGGTTTTCGGAAGCATTCGCATTTCAGGACATGAGGCAACCTTCCACTGGCAAAGGGTGGGAGGGCAACTCTGCATGTGAGCAAGCAGTTCTGAAGTTGCCTTGCTGTGGACTTTCTCACTCTCACAACAAAAGGTTTAGGAACATAGATGTTCTCCAGGTCTAATATGGAAGAGCCCTTTGTGTGTTAGCTTGGACACAGACTGTCCTATATCTGATCTCAAAGCAAGCCTCCTGCCAGGAAGTCCCAGTGGGATTCAGTGGTGGAAGACCCTCTTCTTGTTGTCCATGTCTACTTGGAGATTTGTCCCCAAATCCGCTGCTGCAACATCTCTTCCCAGTGTCGGGCTCTGTTTTTTCATCCCTGGTCTCTCCAACTCTGAGTAGAGCACAGACATGCCCACGCAGATGAGGGCAGGCCATTCCTGGGTCAGACTTATGTTCATCATAGGTGGAATAGTCCTCATCTGTCAGAATGAACTGGTGGCACACTGGAGAAACTGGTTAAGGAAATGTCCTCAAGTCCTATGAGGGAAATGAATGGTAAGTCAGTCTATGCAGCCCATTATTATTTACATATGGGTAATGATTCGTATTATTCCATGTTTTAAGTGAAAAACAAAGAGGAAGAATGAAAGAGAGAAGAAAAAGTCATTTCCTCCTCTGAAAGGAAAAAATAAAAAAAAAAAAGAAAGATCAAGCAGCAAACTCCAGCAGGAACAAATGAAAACCAGAGCTGGGGTCTGATTCTGCTTCCTTTTTACTGTGGTGCAAATAAATAAAAACAGATTAAAAAGTAGGAGGGAGCAAATTTCAGGCAGTGCTATTGCGGCAGCAGAATCTGTCTCGGTCTCTTTTGCGTCTAAATGCATTTTTCACTCCGCGTGCATCGAAATGAAATCCTGCTCCTGGATTCGTACTGAGCTTCGGGGAGGAACGTGCCATCCCAAAGGGGAAAACACGATAACAGGGTTCACAGCACAGAGACCCGAGCAGGCAGCGAGTGATGGGGAGGAACCGAGACGTGGCGCTTGGCATCAAAGCAAGCGCCTGCTTCCACAGAGGGCTTGGTGGAAGGTTTCGTGTCACACTGAATATTTCCATGTCCAGCTCACCCAGGAGAAATGTTGGTATCTTCCCGTTTCGTTTTAGTGGAGTCTTCAGGAGAATTAATGTCAAAAAAAAGAAACAGAGCACCATTTAGGCATCGTTTTCAGCTTTAAAGGAACAGGCACCGCGGTAAACACTTAGGGAATACGCTACACCGAGTGCATTCAGATGCCTTACAGCCAATAACCTGCAGCTGGATCCGTGATGAGAACTGTACACACCCCTAGTGAAAAACCTCTCTCCTCAGCTAAACAAAACAGCAAGTAGGGGAAGAAGGGCTGTATTGTTCATTTTAAATATTCATGTTTATTTTTTTTTGTGCACGTGTGTGATTTGTCTGCAGCTTTTATCAGACATGCTGTAAAACCACACGCAATTGCATAGCCCCAATGGGCCAGATAGACCAGGATGGCTTTTCTGTGGGCTGGTTTTATTCCTGCACGTATGTGGGCTTTAAAAACAGCAATGGAAATTTAAGGGGAGTCAGTGTTTTGAGCCTCTCTGGTGGATGTGGATTTTTCAAAGGCCCTCAGTGCATTCCCGAGGTGGCTTTCTCTTTCTCGGGGCCATCAATGGGAAACAGAAGATGAAAAGTGAAACAGGCTGAAATTCAACTGGCCCCTGCAAGCTCCAGCAAGGCTTCAGGAGCTTCGGGTGAATTCAAGAGTGGTTCACACTCCTCTCCTCCAGTACCAGATCGTTGCCTGCATTTTACTCTACTCCACTCATGTTTTCATGGTCCCAAGCAATGGCTCTTATTTCCCCTTCTCAGAGACTCTATTCCTTGGTCTGACACTCTTCTCAGAAAGTTTAAGCTTATTTTCCTGCCTTATTTCCCACCGCTTTCGCATTTCTCTTCACCATTTACTGTTGCTTAGTCCCTATGGGTGTTTACCACCAAGGGCTGCTCATTAGACCCCCGTTTCCCACACCCCCAGCCCCGAGAAAGGCAGAAGACTTCTTACAAAGGCAAGAAGTCAGCATTGAGGCAGTTCAGCTCCAGATTCAGACACCTAAACAAAGGTGTCTCCCATGGAGATGTCTCCACGTGATGGGGGTGTCCAAGGTTCCCTTGTGTTCCTCAGAGATGTAGGCAATACAACTGGAGGGTGTAAATGATGATCTTCGTACGATCCGGCTGCACTGGCCATAATGACTATGGAAAGGATTTGGTTGACTTTTGCCTGGTGTCGTTCGAGGTGCCCTGAGTTACCTGCCTCACTCCACCTCCCCAGCTCAGTCGCAACAACCCCAGGCAGCGCTACAGGCTTGGGGAAGAATGGCTGGAGAGCTGCCTGGTAGAAAAGGGCTTAGGGGTGTTGGTCAACCTGAACATGCTGAACATGAGCCAGCGTGTGCCCAGGTGGCCAAGAAGGCCACCAGCATCCTGGCCTGTGTCAAGAACAGTGTGGTGAGTGGGACCCGAGAGGTGATCGTCCCCCTGTACTCGGCACTGGTGAGACCCCACCTCGAGTACTGTGCCCAGTTTTGGGCCCCCTACCACAAGAAAGACATTGAGGTGCTGGAGCGGGTCCAGAGAAGGGCAATGAAGCTGGTGAGGGGTCTGGAGCACAGGTCTTATGAGGAGATGCTGAGGGATCTGTGGTTNTGGTGCTCAGGGATATGGATTAGTGTTGGGTGGTATGGTCTGGGGGGGCTTTTTTTGTTTTTTTGGGGTTTTTTTGTTTTTTTCCATTGGTTGGACTAGATGATCTTAAGAGGTCCCTTCCAACCTAGGTGATTCTGTGATTCTGTGAAATGTTACTGTCTTCCATATGCAAGTTTGTCACATCTGCCAGCTCTGCTTGGAGGTCTGGGGTATCCTAGAGCATCTCAAAAGTTGCTGGATTTCCATCTGTGAAGGTTGCACTAAGTCTTAGTTCTCTGTTGAGTAAAGAAAGAGACATCACTCTACTCACCCATGGACACCCCCAAGGTGAATCTCTCTACAGGAGCAGCTGAGTCCTGTCTGAAATGCCTCAGCGAGGTGCACTGTGATGTAAAGGAGAGCTATTCTCTACTGTAGCATGGATGTTATGTGAGACCTTGGATAAATGCTTCAGATCTTAGTGCTTCTTCTGTCAAATGGGGATATTATAGAGCTCTGCCTCACCGTGCTGAATGTAGGTTAGGAGATGTCTCACCATAAGGACTTCAGGACATATTACTAAAAGGATCTGGGGATCTAATTCTTGTGATGTGTCATTCGAGACACATGGGCTTGACTGACTGGTGCTGACTACAGCCTGTGAGTCACTCATTGCTTCCCAGCAGGTGACAGGAGGAGTCTGAGGGCCGTTGTAGGGAGTTTGAAGATAACCCCAGTCAATACCACTCAGGTTACAGGCAGGTGGGATACAGATCCCACATAAACAGCCATAAGGCTTCCATTCCCATGGTAGATGATGTCCTTCTGGCTCAAGAGTGCCCACACAGATGTATTAGTGCATGGTGGGTACTTACCACTCCAAAGACTAAGCACAGAGTGGGAGGAGTGGGAGTGGGTTTATTGAACTGACTTCACTTTTAAACCAACCCCAGCTCTTTGATAAACAAACCTTGGAAGGGAGCTGAAACCCACTCAAGCTGGATGAAGGTGCGTCAGTCACCATGTGCAAAAGTCAAAATCAAAATCAAAAAAACACTTCCCACATGATCCAACTTATCAGGACTTTTTCTTCTAGTTGTAGTTGGAGAGATCTCTACAGTTGCGTAGAAATAAGGCCTGGAGAAGGGGAAAAGAAGGGGAAAATTTATCCCACAGTCTGTGAGAACTGCGTTGTATGAAGATTTCACAGGCTTGAAGTAACAGGCAAAGATGGGAATAAGAAACTCGTGGTCAAGATGACAAAAGCTAAGGTGTCCTTTGTTATTTAAGGCTGCATGAAGCAGCCAGAGAATAATTTCTGTGGCAACACAGTAAGAAGTGCTGCAGAATTCTTCATATTGCTCCATGGTTCCTGTTGATGTCCACTTACTGATTGCACCCCCCCAGGCTNAGAATTCTTCATATTGCTCCATGGTTCCTGTTACTGATTGCACCCCCCCAAGCCCCCAGGTTGAGATCCTGCTCATCGCTAGGATGCCAAAATTCACATTTGCAACAGAGTCCTGAATTTTTAAACAAGGGCAGGAATATGTCATAATGTGCAAATGAGGAGGCAACGAAGTGTTTTGTAAGGGTAAGACTCATCCCACCTGACTGCTGGCGAGTCCCCGGGCTCCCCTGTCAAGGGATGGAGACAGACACTTGGGGAGCATGAGTCAACCCACCACCACCACCACCCTTGTTCCACGCACGGATCTTGGGACAGGGTGAATCACTTTCTGGGGGTGTCTGCCTCTCTCTGTTGACTCGAGGAGACGTTCAGATGACTATCAGCAGGCACGGTACCGTGCATCAGGGGTGACTCAACACACATCCTCTCAGCCAGCGCTGTGCAATTTACGGCAAAGACAGTGATTAGAGGAGATTTCTGCACTGAAAACATTACGTTGGGGAAAGTCTTTGTGTGTATACTGGGTTTTTGTTTCGGGTGTATTTTATCGCTCTCTGGATTCTGGAATAAATGAGCCCAGCAGAAACATTTTTCAGCTGGCGTGACACATCTGCCTCTTGTGGGTTGGCGCTGCTCGAGTTGAAACTCAAGTTATCAAGGATACAGGTTACTTCTGATGCCGTACGAGTTTCTAGTACAACAGCCCTAAAATAAGATGATGCATGACTTCTTCTTTTTTTCTTCTCTTGCTACTCATGGGAAGTTTTTAAACCGAATATCTAGAAGATGCTACAACAAGCAACACTTACACACATGGTTTCACTAACCTTAAGGATTGCGGGGCACTGCTGAGCCTTCCAAAGCCTTCCAAAGGTCTTCCAAGAACATAACACATCTAATAGGTTAAAAATAAATCTGATCGACTTCTATTTGGGGCTGAGGCTATTAATTTTCAGAAGTTTCCATCCATTAGACAACCTGAG
The DNA here is from genome assembly GCA_013398155.1 of Pedionomus torquatus. NCBI lineage: Eukaryota > Metazoa > Chordata > Aves > Charadriiformes > Pedionomidae > Pedionomus > Pedionomus torquatus. The sequence goes on along the minus strand of VZRU01012609.1, from coordinate 55,552 downwards.
TTCTGTATGAAAGTCTTTCTTATTGAGGACTTAGAATGTGGGGAAAATGGTGGTTTTTCTTAAAGGTGGTAACCTAAAGCTTCCCTCGTTGATAAGGCCGTTGCTCTTACCGGGTTGTGGGTTTTAGTTTTTTAAAATTCAGTCTGAAATGCTGATGCACATGTGAGCCCGAAGGCACGGTAATCAGAGAGAGACTTGAGAGCTGATGGAAAGGCATAATTTTGGTGGACCTGAGGGCTGGGAAAATTTCAATGAGGGACAGAGATGGTGATCTGCCATCCTTCCTGGCCACCTTCTCCAGCACCTCTCCTCCAGACGTAAGTAGGCTGGAAGGGTGGAAGTCTAACCCTGCCATGCTGTGGGGTGGACTCCTTAAAAAGAAGAAGGTCTGAAGAGCCAATGGATCTTCCATCCTTTCCCATGGGAGCCAGGTCCTTGTGGGCAGAGGGAAAAGTGAGAAGAAAACAAGAAGTGTAGGGTTTTCAGACATTTTAGCTTTTTTTTTTTTTTTTTTTTAAATGCTGATCAGCTGCAGCAAGGTGCTCCTTGGGTTTTCTTAAAGTAGTAAAAGCAAAACAGAGCTGGGCTTGTTTTCCAGTACGTTGCACACCAGAGGTGGAGGGGCGTTATTGTTTGTTTTGCTTGAAGCCCTTAGCACTTTTCCTTTGGGTTTTATAGGTGATGCTCCCAGAGAAATCTTTGTCAAAGGCCCAGTCAAAGTACAGATAACAAATTATTCCTCTTCCCAAACATGGATCTTGGTCCATCTTCTCTTCCCTCACCTGCAGAGCAGTTGTCCAGTGGGCGGCAGTGGGAGCAAAGGAATGAGATGCCAATGGCTTTTTCTTTTCCCAGGAATCCATCGATTAATTTTTATGATGACACTTTGCTCAATGAGTTGTTCAATTTACGCTTGCGATAATCAATGCTGTTGTATTTCTGAAAGCTCCTCAAGTGTGACGGGGCACTATTTTATCCATTGGAGGAAATAAATAGTTTAAGTCGGTTGTGGTGGGGAAGAAGATCAGGCCCTTTTAGAATATTATGGGGTGCCTGCCCCATGCCAGGGTGCAGGGGGATGAGTTGAGAATTGAGGTTGACCCCCAGGGCAGGCAATGCCCTCACTGATAGGAGCAGGACCACAGGGTCTGAGTGCACTGTGCAGAGCTTTGTGTTGGCAACAGCTCCCTCGGAGGACCCAGACAAGGCAAAGGGATGGACCAGGTCCAAGGTCCCCTCCAGGGAGTTCCACCAGGAGCAGAATGCGACAGGGCTGGAGACTTGACTGCCACTTGGATCTGTGGTCCATCCAGGAGAGAAGGCTTGAGATAAGCTACCTCCCATATAGATCTTCAGTCCATCCTGGAACCAGGGCACGGGAGCTGCTGGAGGGATCAGATTCTTTGTTTTGGGACCATTTGAGGGTATTGATGAGTCTTCATGGTCCCTGTATTTATATATTCATCTGCATGAGACCAAAGGGTGACAAAAAAACCTCACCGCCTATTATTCCCTAAAGTGAATGCAAACGGGGATTCCTAATTAAGGCAGAATAAAATACAAGTCAACGTGAATATTGCTTGTATTAAATTATTTTAGAATAAATAAAGACCCATGTATTTTGTCAGGAAGTCACTTCCTCTTTGTCGGAAAGTGTAGTGATAGGACAAGGGGTAATGGCTTTAAACTAGAAGAGGGGAGATTTAGATTGGATATTAGGAAGAAATTCTTTGCAGTGAGGGTGGTGAGGCACTGAAACAGATTGACCAGAGAAGCTGTGGCTGCCCCATCCCTGGAGGGGTTCAAGGCCAGGCTGGATGGGACTTGGAGCAACCTGGTGTGGTGGGAGGTGTCCCTGCTCATGGCAGGGGGGTTGGAAGTAGATGATCTTCAAGGTCCCTTCCAACTGTTAAACATTCTATGATTCTAGTTACACGAATATAGATGCCCTGCTCCTGTGATGGTGCCCTCCAAGACAAACAGAAAGTAACCTTCGCACTTGGGCCACAGTGCTTAGACGGGATCTGGATTTCCGATCCTCAAACATGGATCTAATATAGATGAGGACAGAGGCAGTTCCCTGTAAGAAGAGAAGAGCTGGGGTGGGGTGGCAGAGCCAATGGCTCATGAAGATAACGTGCTGTGTCAGAGAACTCCTGAATGCAGCATCTTTTCCAATTCCCACACTGATATCTCTGTATTTCTCTCCTCTAGACTGTAAGGACAACCTGGCGTGAGTTGAACCTTTAAGCTACTGAGCCTGCCCCAGATGCAATAATTTAGTGAGCAGATGATGTTTTCAACCAAACCTCCTGTCTAACTCAGTGGATCTGTGTGTCTTCCGGCAGGTGTGTCCTCTGTGGCCTCCCTGATGTCCCTGGCTTGGGTGCTAGCCTCCTATCACAAGCTTCTTCGGGACTCTAGGGACGACAAGAAGAGTATGAGCTACAGAGGGGCCCTCATCCATCTCTTCTGGCGCCTCTTCACCATCTCATCCCGAGTTATTTCTTTTGCTCTCTTTGCTTCCATCTTCCAGCTCTACTTTGGGATCTTTGTAGTGGTCCATTGGTGTGCCATGGCTTTCTGGATCATCCATGGAGGGACAGATTTCTGCATGTCTAAGTGGGAGGAGATCCTCTTCAACATGGTGGTAGGGATTGTGTACATTTTCTGCTGGTTTAATGTCAAGGAAGGGCGGACTCGATACAGAATGTTTGCGTATTACACGGTAGTCCTGACGGAGAACGCTGCCTTGACGCTCCTTTGGTATTTTTACAGAGATCCTGACACTACTGACTCATATGCCGTGCCAGCACTGTGTTGTGTCTTTCTTAGCTTTGCTGCTGGGATAGCTTTGATGCTGTTATATTATGGTGTGCTGCATCCCATGGGGCCAAGAGCTAAGATCTTTGCCAGCTCCTGTTGCGCCGAGCTGCTCTGGGGCATTCCTTTGCCCCCCGATGTTGAGCCCATGGCACCCCAAACCCCTGGGTACCGGGGGGCCCAGGCTACGCCCACCAGAGCGGTCACGGAGCAACAGGAGGAACTCACAGCTGACACTTGCTTGCCCGTTTTCCAGGTGAGAGCAATGGTACCATCTACTCCATCTGGGCGACCCTACCCCCCAGAGGGGCCTCTCATTAAGATTGACATCCCAAGAAAAAGATACCCCGCATGGGATGCTCATTTTGTAGACAGGAGGTTAAGAAGAACTATCAACATCCTCCAGTATGTCACCCCCACAGCTGTAGGTATTAGGTATAGAGATGGACCTCTCTTATATGAGTTGCTACAATACGAATCTTCACTTTAAAAGCTCCTTAAAGCAAAAGTAAAAGAGGGGACCTTATTTTTGTTTACGGTAAACACAGATCATGAAACAAACACAAACCTTCAGATAAGCTTTCTTTCTGGTTGCTGTATGTATAAAAAAAAAAGAAAAAAAAAGATATTCTCTATGTTTTGTAAGTAAAAACAAAAAGAAAAACTTTTCTTTTGTTTTTTACACACAAGAAACAGTATTTCAACTTCCACACCTAGGATTCACAGGTGGAGAAGGAGGCATCTCCACATCAGTTTTATACCGTACACCAAGTGTAGAGCATTATTTATGGGATTGGTGCTGATTGAAAAATAAAAAAA
>VZRU01012609.1:18381-42632 GCA_013398155.1 Pedionomus torquatus | reverse complement strand
AGACAAAAAGTTCATCTTATCAATAAATCGCCCTTTAATTTTCCTGAAAATGTACTTTTTGGCCGTAAATAGCCCAGGCTGTGCTTACACCCGGTTGTTTTGCTTTGACCCCCTTTGCTGTAGCTGCAAAGGGAAAAAAGATGGATGGAGAAAACTCCTCCTAGATACCAGGCAGGAGGCGAAGTGGGGGGGGCTATGAGTTTTCAGGATTAAAGGGACTAATCAACATGTATGTCCGTGTCTATATGCACAGTCCTGTGGAAATATAGAGAAGCATACATGCCGTGTTACTGCGACAGTATATATGTTTTAATATAGAGAGAGATGAAGACATTGGGAATTCCCAAGGGCTTTCTGAGATGAGGAAGGTCGTTTCTGGTGCAAGGTGCTAGCCAGTTGGGATTTGCAGGCAGGGTTGAAATAAATATTCCTTGTAAGGTGAGGTGTTTTTTCTTTACAAAACCAGGCATAAAAGACCACCAGAAGCTTAAGGTCCTTCTGAGGAAATGCCGACCCACCTGATATTCCACTTACTAAGACATTTTTTGGAGGCTAAAATCAGACCACAAAAAGAGAGCCCAGTGCAGTGTCAGTATAAATGAGTAAAGCTCCATTGATGTCCAGGTCCATCCTTATTCTCCTTATGCTAAAAATAGTCATTTCTGGAGCCCAAACTGGGTCCTGTTGGATTTTTTCCTTAACCTGTGATGGCAGATCTGTTTGTAGATTTCATCAAAACCCAGACAAAACTTGGACAAAACCAGGAGTTTCTTTCCAAGGGGAGCCATCTGAGTGTAGCGTGTCCCTGACCTCCGTTTTTAGCTGAGGAAGAGATGCTTTCCCCTTCCCCCAGTATGACCAGTGCAGCGCGAGCAGCCCTGTTGATACACGCAGCAAGCACCCCCACCTCTCAAAATCTGATTTCAAGCCTTCAGAATTCAAATGCCACTCAAAGGGAATGATTATTGTTTTCTCCCCAGATGTCATTCCCCTTCATCAGTCGCAAGGACAAGCAGCTTGTATTTTCCTTTCTAGCTGCATTTACCAATAAAACCTCCCTGCTGGTGCCAGAGCCTCCTTCCCCCAGACCCAGCTCAACACCACCTGCACGCCGCCCCCGTCTTTCCTCCCCTTCTCCCACCTTAAAAACAAAAGCAGCAAAGGTCCAGGACAAATGCCAGATGATTACACCTGCAATCTGTTCGCTTTGGGGGTTTTTATTTCGGTTTCTGAGGGCACACGGGGACGCGCACCCGCAGGAATATCCGTAAAGCTGAAGCTTCAAGGGGCTCGCTCTGAGCTGGCGCTGCTGAATCAGTGTCACCCACTACACACCAAGCGTACCCCAGGCGACCCCCTCGAACTTCTAGTTTCCCACTGTTTCCGTATAATCTGGTTTTATTCTGCCATTACTGAAGCGGCCGACAAATTCACGATGGCTAAGGAGTAGGAGAAGCGAGCTACTTCTCGCCTCTTAGCACTACTCCAGCAATTAAACAAGCCTTAAATTGGGTGTAATTGCAGCCATTTGGAGGAGAGTGATGGCTGTTTTCTAAAAAGTGTCCAACTAGGTATCACGGTCAGATCTCTCAGCCCCCATCTTCTCTATGGAGGGAAGGGAGAGGGAAGAGATCTTTACACTGGATGCCAAAGTTTGCCATTCGCTACAAAATGTGTCCCCTCCCAAAATGGATCTAAACCTCTCTTTTTAGTGGAAAAAAAACACAACAAAACAACAAACCCAAAACAAATGAATAATTTTGGCTGATGTTTCCGCTCTGCAAACTCTTTCACCACTCCAGCCTTTTGTTCCAATGAGGAATGGGAAGTAGTTTCAAAAGCGTTTAAATTACTCAGGGAAGGACTATTTCACATCTAGCTCTGGTGACTTCCACCCACGCCGTTGGGTCAAGACCGTTCCATCGGGTCTGAAGACCATTCCACTCCAAGCAATGGGATCACCCATGGTATGAAAGCTGTGTGAGATGATCGCTGGCGTGAAGCCCTTGCCTGGTCTCCCGTGTGTTCCCTCTCACAGGCCTAGGGTGATCTGCTTGGGAACCTGACAATGCCGTGCTCCATCATGGAGCTGCTCCCCTAAAACCATGGTTTTCACAGGAAGGCTGTAGATATTGGAGGCTTTGAAGGATTTCTTGATTGCAAGGAAATACCATCCCTTTGGCGTGTATAGTTTTGGACACAGTGTTTTATGCACAAGGTAAAATCATGGTGCCTGAAGATCCACACTCTCTCTCCATCTCTGCCATGGGCTGTTGGTTGGGAAGGTCAAGGGGATTTTAGGGGGATTTTAGGATTGTCTCTGCTGGCAGATGTAATACGTTCCGTGGTACCATTGGCCTGTGCTCTGGGGAATGTGATATGGGAATGGTCAGGTTGTTGCCCGGCTCCCACCACCAATCCCATCTCCTGCCCTGCTAGACTTGCCCCAGGCATTGCAGCATCACTTTAAAGACCGTTGTCTACCCTGTGGAAGCCCTGGGAGAACAGGCTGGTTCCCTCCTTCTTGAAAAAGCTCTTGAGCATCTTCCGATTGAAAGGAATTCTGAAAGTTCACTGTATCTTCTCAAATTAGCTTTCATCCTCGGAGCGTTTTTGATTAGTGAATTTTGATAGTACTGGAAAATTGGCACAGCCATAGAAAATAGCACAATTTAAATACTTACATTTCAGAAGTGCCACTTTTCCCATAAACATTGAAATTTGACTAATCACTGCTGGAACTTGTTGTTAACATTCAAAACCCGGAAAATACTCTTGCACTTGATTCCTCAGATAAACCTTATTCAAGGAGAATAAATTCCCCAATCACTACTAAATGGTAAAAAGAAGCTATTAAAGCAGGACACCTGGGTTCTTCTAATGATCTTGCGCTGCAATAAACTCTATCTACTGAATATTGCCCATTTGCCTTGCAGAAGGCACCCTGGGACTGCATCCAGGCTTAGGACCACCCCGCCTCGGGCTGAGCATTTTACAAAATATGGAGAAGACCTGCCACAAAATAGCCTTCAGTTTCACTGTGGTTGTTTGTGTGGCCATGGTTAAGTCACATAACTGCTCTGTGCCTCAGTTTCCTCATCTGTAAAATGGGAGGTGAAGAGCCTACCTCGCAAGAGTGCTATGAGAATCCTGGAGGCAACGTTGGGGAGGTGCTTCAAGACCTTAACATTAAAAGCCCTTCAAGGGTGCCAGGTGGAGCAGGATAAAGTCAACACATCATGTCACCTTTCCCCTGTCTCCACGTAGCCCAGCAGAGATGAAGAGGCAGGCTGATCTGAACTTGGGTTTCTCCAGGAGGACTGGCACAACCCACACAAGATGCCAGGCTAAGCTTTAGGGGGGTGCCCTTCTTCATCCCTGAAATGCTCCTCCTCTCTCTTTAGAAAGCAGTTGGGCAAGTCAACTGAGAAGCCAGGGATTTATCAGAGTCCTGTGTAGTCATGGAGTCACAGAAAGCAGAGATGGAAAGAGCAGGTGGCTCATCAGGTGCATTCCCAGCAGCCCATGCCACAGGCATCCCTGTGTCTTATTCTCCAACCCTAAATCCTGTCAGGTTAGAAACATTCCAAAGAAGGGGTCATCTTACCTTTGGACTCTCTCAATCGGGCACATCAGCCAGAAATAACGGTCTAAGCTTTCCTAGCAAGCAGTACGTTTTTTGTTAACTAAGCTTGAAACTTAGTCATGTCCATGCCTTGAATCTTGCCTTATTAACCAAACTCAGCCCATTTCAGACCCAGGTTGTTCTTCTGAAGTTGTCCTTCCAGTGCCATCATGACCCGGCGTGGCTTGCAGTTGAAGATGCCTGTCCATCCGAGTTAGGATTGCGGCTCTGGCGGTTAGATTGGGAGAGGCTGGCTCCTTCCAAGGTCACTTCTGCACCTGGCCATCCTTACTGGGAGTCTAGAGAGACTGGGATCCAAAGTAGGTCTGAATGAACCAGGAAAATTACTTCAAGTCCTGCCACAGGCAGCTCCTCCCTGATGGTGGCTTTTCAGCTCCTCTTCTAGCTTCTGCCAGCCAGCTGCACGCGTGGTGCTTGGGAGACGCAAGCATTTCCAGCAAGCCCTGCTCTGAGCTGGCCAAGAGAAGTGGTGGGGGGGAAACCCGACCCTTCTCTGGTGCCCAGCGGGCGCCTTTCTGCCAACCTCGGTGGCGTTGCCCTCGATTTGGCCCAATGCCGCCGAGAGCAGGGGCAGGCTGCTTGTCAAGCCGCTGTCTGAAGAGCTCCAGAGGTTTCGGTGGGATGGGCTGACAGGTGTCAACACGATGCAAAACTGGTGCTATTAACTTGGCGTAGAGTGCCTGCGAGTCTCTTTCTTTCTTTCTCTTTCCATCACCCAGCGATTCCCTTACGCCTGGGAAGCCCCTTGTTTATAGAGAGCGTCTGTAGCGACTTCTCATTTCACAGGAGGGCTCTGAGTGCGGTCTCTGTCTTATTCCCCAGCTTGTCCTCTGATTCCTGCACCTTGGAGGGCAAGATGTGCATGCTCGTGTGTGCCTGAGTGTGAATTTACAAGCAAAAGGAACAGAGCAAGGGCCAAAATGAATATTTAGGGAGGTTTTGATAGAGTAAGGAGTGAATGAGAGGCACAGGTTAAGAGCTCAGAAAACCAGATGCACAGATTTTGATCTCTGTCTCCATCCGGCGGGACTTCTGTAAATCCATCAAGATTGTTGTCTGTGTCCAGGACAATTTCTTTTCTGGGCTCCCCGGGGAGTGACAGATTGAGATATTCAGGGCAGGGCTCCACAGAGGGATGAGAGCAGACTCGCTGGGAGCCTTCGACTTCCCCTGGTTTAGAGGAAGCCAAAGACATCCAACATCCCTGGGAGTCTTCAAGGCCAGGCTGGATGGAGCTTTGAGCAACCTGGTGTGGTGGGAGGTGTCCCTGCCCAGGGCAGGGGGGTTGAAACTGGATGATCTTGAAGGTCCCTTCCAACTCTAACCATTCTAGGATTCTATGAGCGCATCCCAGGAGACAGTCCACATGACGGGGTGCCCTGTTTCCATTAGATTACGCTTTGAGCATTCCAAGTTCAGTTCTGCTTTCCTTAGGCTGGTGCAGTCACCTTGCACGTGCTGAGATGGGGTCATTTTCATTCCGGAGGGCTGGTAAAAAGTGTCCCCAGTGCTAGATAAGAGCTCGCAAAATCAACCTGCCCTTTGGAAGACCAAATTCTGGTCTCAATTTTGCCAAGGCACCAGCCCCCCTGCATGAACCCCGCTGCTTTTTTCTTATTTTTTTCTGGGAATGCCCTGGTTTTTCTGCCATCAGCGAGGCCAGAATTTGGTCTGGCCCCACTTGCCCTCATGAACTCCAAGAAGCCCTTTCTGTTTCCTGACGACGGCGGTATTAGGGCAGCGACGTTTCAATTCTCAAAACCTTGTGGTGCCTTTTCTTGTGGTGCTCACCCTTCACAGGACTTCAGTCAAGGCAACCACTTGCATCAAACAGCAACGCCAGTACTTTTCCTCTGTACCACGTGCCAGTGCAGTAACAGACTTTAATGTATACATATATAAATATAGATATATAGATATATTGCTATAGTTATAATTATATATATATAATTGAGGTTCTGATGCCACTGTATGGGGAATGGACCATTCCTCTGCAGGATCATACACTGCTCAAGTGAAACCAACAGCTCAACATCCTGTAAAGGGTTACAACCTTGGCAAGGAGCTTCTCTTTCCCACCTCCATTTTTATCGGCTCCCTTCTCTCCCCTCCCTGCTCCAGGAAAAGCGCTCTGTGAAAGCTGCTGTTTGGCACCCTAGCAATGGCTCCCAGTAGCTCTCCCCATCGCCAATGTGTGCCACAGGGCAATGTCTTCCTCCTGCCATGGCATGGGGAGGTCTCCCCTTGCCGTGAAAGGAGGACGATGGGGCTGGTGGGGTGGCATCCCCTGGCGACATCCCAGGGTGGTACCCCGGGANAGCATCCCGGGGCAGCATCCCGGGGCAGCATCCCGGGGCAGCATCCTGGGGCAGCATCCTTGCCTTTTCTTTGCTCCAAGGCAAAGGGGGATTATTTCCCCGCTAGCGAAACCATCCCACTGGTGAGCCTCTCCATCTCTCCCTCCCCAGCGAGACACCGGTTTGGTGTATTCATTTCTTTTTTTCTCTTGGGATGCTCGGTTTCCCGCTCTGCTCCGCGTGAGCCGATCCCCGCAGCCCTCGCTGGCGGGGAGGAGGGAAGCTGGCGAGGGCGGTTGGCTTTGCTCACGGGAGTAGTTCTGCCTGACTTCACGGTGGGGTGGGGGACAGGACTTCTTTTGGTCAAGGGGCTGCTGGGTTGGGTCAATTGTCCCCTTATCGTTACCTTTGAAGTATTGCTGAAACTGCAGACAGATGATAGAACAGATGTTGAGTGAAGGTATTTTCTACTAAAGGGAACACCAATAATACTGTAAAAGGTGCTAGAAACAAACCTCATTTTATATACTTTGGTTCTTAGAGAATAATAAAACCACCACAAAAATACACAGAATTCTTCCTGTGCAGCCTTACTGTAGATTGTTATAACCACCTCTTTATCCAAAAAAACAAAAGAAAAGCGAAAAGGTTAAAAAAGGACAAAAATGAAGCGATCCTGTATAAAGTGTAACAAATATGACTTTCCTATATAAATGTAAATGATCAGACGTATATTAAAATGCACTTGAGGCAGGCAGCAGGCATGAAGAGCTTTTGAGGCATCCTTCTTAATGCACACCACCTGTCTTTTGTCATTTGGCTTGTGCAGGAGGGAATGTGCCAAGTCACTTTTATTTCCTTTTAATTCTGTTTGTGATTTTGGGGGGAAAAGGAAAGAGGGATAGAAAGAGGGTGGGATGCTCAGCTGGGATATCCATCTCAATATTATTTTTTTTTAATTTTATTTTATTTGGTTCCGTTGGTAGTTTATGACATCGGTGACAGCGTTCAGACTCACACTTCATTTCTCAAATGCTTTTGAAAGCTTTGTTGCCTGCCCCAAGTGCTGAGCATAACTCTTACCTCAACAACACTTACAAAAAGAAAAAATAATAATAGGCAATTGTTTTTTCCCATCTCTGGAAAATTAATGGAAACAAATGTCAATAATAGAAGGAAAAAATAAAAAAAAAAAAAAGGCAAACAACCAGCAGTGATTGAAGGAATGAAAAATATAAAAAGAAAGAAGTCAAAGCAGAGGTTTGGTGATCAAACCGAGCCATTCTGGTGCTTTTTCCCCTTTTTGAGTTGCTAACGATCAAAATTACATGAGATGGGCTTAGACAAGTTTGTGGTCTTAGGATGTAGCAAAAAGAAAAAAAAAAAAAGTCTTTAAAAAGAATACAAATTCGCATGGAAAAAACTCTGATGGAACATTTAAAGAATGGCTGTTTCAGTGTCAGACGTTTAATGTTAGCATGTGTGTGTGCTGTATATACCTTTTCATGTGTGACATGTACAGTTGACTGAGGAAAAACAAAAAAAATACATATGGAACCGAACAAAAAATAATAATCAAATGCTATTTTATCAGATGATGCACTTTTTCACCTTGATGAGAAGCCACTGTTCACAACTATGCAATCTTCCAGTTTCTCTCTCTATCTCCTCTCTCCAACCTCAAATTTCCCAACTATTTTCCATAACCTAAACCGTTTTTTCTTTTGTACAAAGAAACACAAAAAGTTCCAAACTCTGGTTCAAGGTGAGAGTGCTACTGTGACTTTTCTCAAACGATAAGAGCTAACAAACAGACAAACAAAAGGGGTTTGGTTTGGTTTTGTTTTTAAGCAAACGGAGGTTCAGACATGACCCTCTTTACGTTCTCGATGTTTTCTACATGTGCCAGGCTTCTGTTGACTGTTTTGGGTTTGGTTTCGTTTCTTGGTTCATTTTTCTCTCTCTTGGGTTTTAGGATTATCTTTTTTAAAGTGTTCCCTTATGTACTTCTTTTATTTATTTATTTATTTATTTATTTATTTATTTATTTATTCCTTTTAATTCTGGTTTTGTATTGTAGGTATTGGGGATGTGAAGATGAAGGTGAAATTTGGCTTAACTTCCAGTGTTTTAGTACATGTGTGTGCTATATGTATATAGTTTTCTACATAGAAAATTCTACGCGCTTTTTAACGCACTTTACGACTTGTATGTACAAAGTTGTCTATATAGAAAAAGTAGTGAGTGTTACCCAGCCTTCAAAGAAGAGAGTTTTGATGAAAAGGAGTTAAGGTGTTTGAGTACCCCACGCGCACACGCGTGTTTGTATTATATACTATATTATATATTATAGAAATATATAATAGTGTATGTCCATGTTAGGGTGTGTATAATATATATACACATCCAAACACGCCATGGTGCCCATCTATACCATAACAGTAGAGGTTTTGTATTTCTTTAACATTTGCAAGCTACAATAAATAGCCTGGCTCTACTGGGTAAACTTCTTCCCTGTCCTTCCATGAAAGGTAGAAAATTCACGGTGCAAATTCTGGGGCGGGGGGTGGAATTTAGCCTTTATAACCTTTCTTTCCCCACCCCAGTTTACCAGCAGGTGCCAAGGAGAGAGTGTTGGTGAGGAAACAGGGTCGTCCACTGATGAGCTCAGGAAACCACGAGACCACGAGATGTGGCTGCCATGTCCCCTTGCCCACCACCCACGCTCACCATGCCGCTTAGAGCGCGTCACTCCCACTTCTCTGTGCCTGTCAAACTGGGGTTGCTAATGCTTACCAAGCCTTTAAGCACTTTGCACTCATGGTCCCTCTCTGCAAATACGGCAGGGTCCCCTTCAGTACCAGTGGGAGGTGATTCGGGCCAGTTTATGGTGAGGTCTTCACCAACCTACCCCTTGTCCACCATCTCTTCTGTTCAGCAAGCCCACTGCTGCCACGTTGGGTCATGCTTTGACCTTCATTCCATCACCATCATGTTTTAAGTGAGCATCCTTGTGCTTCTCCTTCCTCCCACTCAAGGCTTGCCCATCCTTAGGAGCCACAGTCCACCACGCTAACAGTCTCCAAATCCCTTTATCAGATTCTCCACTGCCATGGTGCCTCTAGGCACTAAATCAACTTGGCAAAGGGGATTCTGGGCTTCTGCCATTAGCCCACTTTTGGCCTACGTACTACATGCAGACCTTGATCCTTATGGGTCCTTTCCAACTTGAGATATATTACGATTTTATGACCTCAAGTTTCTTGGGGTAGGGCAGATGAAACTCGATTTCTGACTCATTAGGCACTTGATTTAGTAAAGCTCTTCCAAGTGACCAAGGGATGACTGGACTGGGTATCACACACAGCTATGAAGAAAGAAGGGGTCCTTACTGAAGCCAGTAGAAAAGGGAAGGATGAGAGGAATGAATTTGTGGCACCTCTTCCATGTGTCAGCAGGAGTACAAGTGTCCTCATGAGCCTGTGGCAGCATGAGTCCTTCTTTCTGGCAGTCTTCTGTGCCTGAGTCCTTAACAAGTGGTTCATGTCAGCCTTTCCATTGAAGTTAAAGCCACACTTACCTGAAAATAACCATAGTGGAAAAGCTGGGGACAGTCTTCCTGACTTGCACAACCTCGTGGCTACAGTGGTTGGCACTCGGTTGGTTGATCTGTAAATCCAGGTGGGCTCAAAAACCTCCTGTGGGTGCTTCATGTAACTCAGTTCTTCACAAAGCAGCATTCGTACCTAAATAATTTATTGCAGGACATCTCACTCAGCCTTACACATTCCACGTGGTCTGCTTAATGGCATAAGATATAACACAGCTATATGGCCTCAAGTGTCTACTTATCTGCTCTTGCTGCACAAACGTGGGCTCTTCCATCTACCTGCACTGACAACTTTAGGCTCTGGTTGTCAGTGATGGTTGCAAGGAGCTGTAGTTGTCCCTTGGACTTGCCATTAGGACGCAGTCATCTGTGGGCTGTGTTAATAGCTAATCCCACACAGCAATTGAAGACGGTATTGCCCACCACCAGCAGCTCACTTTAAAGCAGAACACCTAATTTCCTTCTCTGAAAACGTAATGCTGAGAGGTGCCTGCCTAAGGAGGCCAGTGGAGTCTTCCTCTGCTCCAATTAGGACTTTGTACTAAAGCCTGAAGGAAAAAAAATCAACAAAAAAACAAAAACAAAACAAAACAAAAAAAACCAACAAAGATGCTTTTCTAATTACTAGATTCTGCAAATAGAGGAACCTACTTTGGCTCCATCCATAATCTTGCAGCTAAAATCTTTTACATTCATACACTCCAGTTTCTTAAAGGGAGTGACTTGCAAAGGCTCCTTCCTTCCACGACTCACCAAGAAAATCCACATAAGGCAAAGAAACACCTGGAGGATGCTTGGCAATATCCTCTTTCTCTCCAGGTTACCCAGCCCCTTCAAAGCAAAACAATGCACCCATCAGAGTCCAAATGAAACTACACCCAAGTTTCAATCCCCTCCCAGGACTGAAGGGTATCAGGCTGCAGTTCGGAGTGGAACCCGCTCAAGAGAGGGGGGATTTGATTTTCTTTAGTGATACACACTTTCTGTGAGAGTCTTCTGCTCATAAAAACAATCCTTGAAAATTAATGCACAAGCAATAATCTTCTGTGTGTTTTCCTAAAGGACAAGGTCATTCTTTGGCTACGTGAAAAGCAAAAAGTAAAATCCGAGCTACAGCAGTGACTTGTTTAGTAGATTCAGACAGCGAGCTGGTAACAATCACATTGGCTTCTTCTCCTGCTCATTAGCAATCTGTTCTGGTCAATTCTCCTCATTTTCTTTAATTCAGCCATGACATTTTAAATGACATGAGAATAAAACTCAGATTGCCACCATTTACAGAACAGCTGGGGCATCATGCTCCTTCCAGGGCACCACTTCCTACCTTTGCGAGAAGATTAGGAGATGTTTGAGCGGCAGCAAAGGAGCTGCCTAGTCCAGACCTTCAGACTTTTTGTTTGTGTTTCAGCACCTGAGAGCTCCTTACATCCCAGATAATATGTGGCTCCCGAATCTGGAGATACGAGGGTGTCATGCCCTTCCTTTGTTGCACGTGTCATCTCATGGATGAGGAAGAGCTTTTACCAAGCACCCCTATGCTCCAGCTTATTGGAAAGGTTTTCCTGTGTCCAACCTGGTTTCTCCTTGCTATAGTTAAACCCATCCCTTCTCATCTGTGTGTCTTTTCTCCTGTGGAAGCACCAGGTACATGTTGTCCTGCATTGATAGTCTAAATTCAAAAGCCGGGAAGCCCAAGGCTCTTCCAAATCCCTCCCAAGCTGTTGTGATGAGAATTAACTGAAGAGCCCCAGTCATCCAGGTGCCTTAACAAGTCTCCCTGTGGGAGTGCAGACCAAGCAGCCAAATCTCACCAGGTACCAACACCGGTCACACCAACACCCGGTCACTTCAGTGGTACCGTTTTTCTTGCCACGTATCTGCTGTTGCCTGTAAAGAGCAACAGACTCCATCGAGGGGCTGCCCTTCTGCTGAAGCCTTGTTCCGTTGGCCATCGTCAACAAGCCCAAGCTGATATCCACGAGCCTACATTGGTAAATGCAACCTCAGGCGTTCCCAGGGTGTGCTGCTTCCTCTTGGCCATCAAAAAGGGAGGGGAAGTGGCTCATCTTCCTTTCGCTTATGTTCAAGCCCAGTAGATTACCCTGATGTAGAGTCCTCCCTCTTTATCTGCCCTCACGCACTACTGATACCCCTAGAACACAGGCTATTTCCCAGAGCTGTTTTATCAACATTAAAGTCACGAAAGATCGATGGAAAAATTCCCCTTGGGGATGGCCAGTTTTAGGAAATGCTTCGGATTTACTTTCCCCTTTCCCTCCTCCTTTCCAAATGACGTTATTTCTAGATGGGCTCTACTATCAATATCAGTGTTCGTAGGATCCATTGATTAAGCTGTGAATCAAAGCTCACTGCTGTGTTGGATATCCATATGTTAACGACAGTTGCGTTAAGCCAAATTTAGCAGCTGGATTCTTCAACATCCCTTTGTTTTGTATCTACCTCACTATGATTTCTTTGATTTCTTGTGATTTAGTGTTGTATACAATGTCAGAGGTGATATGTAGATAAAAATATATATATATATATACAAATATATATTTTTTGCTTTGCAATAAAGCTCAAAGCTATAACACGAATATTCATAAAATGTCATAATCTTTATTGTAATGTTCCCTTCTTAGTTGTAAAATCCTGTCTGGATCCTATTTTCCTGTACACTAGAATCGATATTGTGATCATGAGTGAATGGCTATTATTTCTGTTACTTTTCCATTTAAGTGATCTTTTTGAGATGTGAGATGGACACCAGAATTGCCAAACATGAATTGGTTTACTTTTTCTTCCCCCCACCCCCTTTCCCCCCAGATCCAGGCTGTTTGTAACTGGCATCAAACAGCGAAACTGAAAGAAAGTTTGCAGTCCTGATCTTCCAGTTTTGGTTTCTCTGATCTTCATGCTGAATCTGGCAGGAGGCAGAGAGGCAGCAGACAAAGAGGGGCTCTTCCGATTGATGAAAGACAAATAAGTTCAACTGTTTCCATTTGGGTGAATTAATTCTTCAAAATAATTGAGATGTGGTCTTTCCCTGAGCCTGGAGACCACACTCATGGAACTTAACTCTAGCCATTGAGAAGTTGTGTGTCTGATGTCAGCCACTCGCCCGGAGCCACCAACACAGCTCCTTTCTGTGGGAATGGAGGGAGACAAAAAGGTCCCTGGGACAATTCAGGCCATGCTATGACCCTTGTCTAAGGCGTGTGGGATGCGTCTCCTTTGGGACCGCTGTCTCTCCCCATCTCTGTGGATGGAGAGGAGCAGATGAGCTCACCTTAGATACTTCAACTTCATGAGCTAAAGCCAAGTTCGACAACTCCCAGCGTCAGGGCACAAATACCATCCTGGCAAGTGAAAACTGTCTCGGTTTTTGGTCACCTGAGCCACGTGGTACCTTGTGCTCTGCCAGTGGGAGGGGTGAGGAAGGTGGGAGCTCCTGGTATAGCGAGCAGCCTACTTCTTCTATGCCCATTTGATGGAAATTGTCTTTGGACCCAGTGACTAGCCAGCACTATCAGAATGACCAAAATGCTGGCTGAGTCCTACAAGCGTGGAGGGGGAGCATCAGGGAGGACTGTTGAGGTGGATGGGATCTCTCATCTGTTTATTCCTGATAAAGCCTTTCTGACAGCCTCAAAGCTTGATCCTGCTGCCTGAAACGTGAGGGGACAAAGCCCACCTCTGCCCAATCCTTCCTCAACCCCCACGCTGCTCCCGTAGGCTCAAATTAGAAAAAAAAAACATCGAGCCCCAAATGCTGAAACTCTTTGCTCCATTAGAAATTAGAAAACATTTCCATGGATCCGAAACATTGAATTTACTGGGAGCAGAATGAGGGGAACCCTCTCCATTTCCTGTCCACCAGACTGCAGGGAAAATAATATTTTCCCCCAATTGCTTTGCCAAAGCGAACAAAAATTTAGTGACCAGAAAGAATTGGACACAAATGGAGTATGACTTTTTTTTAAAGCAAGGAGGAAAAAATACTCCTGAACTTAAATCCAGCTATTCCAACAAGGGGAAGGGGGAGAAAAAAAAAAATAAAAGAAAATTAAAAAAAAAAAGAAAAGAAAGATGCAGGAAATGAAACCGAAAGACAAATAAATCTCAGTGGAGAAAATGTTACTGGGTTTTCCCTTAAGCACAAGACAGGACTGCAAAACACGTATTCAGCCTCAGTTTCTCAAGACCCCTTCTACATAGTCTTTGCTCTAAAATTGGCACAACTGTTCAGTACAAACAGCATTTTTTTTTCCTCATCCTGATCTGGTGTCTGTACAAATCTGGCTTGGATTTTGGTTTGTTTTTATTATTTCTGTTGCCTGTTCCCAGCTATTTCTATTTTTATGGTGTAGTATTTTGTCTATATGGAATGAAATAGAGATGTGTTCATGAAATTGTATAGCAGATGGAATTGCAGGTTGGAGTTGATACAAAAAAAAATTATCTTAACAATGAGAAAAATATCTATATGAGAAGTATGCTTCCAAAGCGTGTGTTTGAATTTGAGCATTTTGTCATTCTACTGAGCTTTTTGAAAGGTTTATTTTGGAATAATGAGACTTTATGAAGATTGAGGGTTTTGAGATACCAAAAAGCACAATTATCGTGAAACCATTATAATTTCATTGAGGTTCTGTTACGTTATTTCATTTTTTGTCTATCTGAACATTATAAACCCAAAATTTTGACGCGAAATACGTAATACTTTATACCTGTTCATTAATCATCTGGCATTATTAGGCAAAAGGTAGAGATGCAGCTGTTTCTGCTCAGAAATCAGGCAGAATTCCTGGCCTTATTTGTTCCTGGTTTGCTTTAAAAATAGGGTTAAATTTTTGTACTTAGTGGTTATTCTCTTTGATACCTACTGAAAAGTGGAAAAGGTTTCCTTTCAACCAAGCAACAAAGCATCTATCCAGCAAATGGAAGAGACGGCTTGGTTTTTATCCCATCTGCAGTGACACGTGGTTTTTGAAGGAGTAGGTCATGGAAATCACTTGTGGAGCTGATTTGGTCAGGCTGATAAATGTTAATGAGGGGGCAGGCTCATCCTCTTTGCACTCCACAGCTGCAGGTGTGGATGCTGGATAAAGCAGGTGTCTGAAGTAGCATTAATGGTGTCTCGGCTGTTCAGGGGGCTGCTGGGTTGTTTGGTGAGATGGGAAGGTCTTAAGCATTTATTGTTGTTCATCTCTTTGGCTGAAAGGAGCCGAGATTTTCTTCCTTTACTCTTGCAAGTATTTCCACTGAACCTAATGGGATGCCTTTGGTTTTGGTCATGGAATCATTTTCTTGTCACGTTTTCTTGTCGCGTTGCTACTGTGGTCGTATCATGCTAATGCTGACTTTGAGGTTTTGTGCCCTTCTGTAGCATCAAGTCTGCTCTACTGAGAAGCTCCGTGTGTCTCTTCCATCATGTGCAATGTCTCTGTGGAGGAAAGCGTGGTTCTTTTAACTTCACAGTCACTGCTGTTATGTCTGCTCTTTGCGAGGTGGTAAGACTGTTTGTTTCTATAAAGGTCCTGTTTATTTTGGCAGATGTATCATGAGCAAAGTTTTCCTCTTCAATTCTGTAAACGTAGGAGAGCTTTACTAGGTTCAGTGGAGCTGACTCAGCTTTTATCCTGGCATAGAGTAGAAGCATGTGTTGGTGAGAAGGGTATGCTGCTTGAGGGGGAGTTGCCCCTCTGTTGACTGTTTCATGATGGACAGGTTATAACAAGTGGATATAATAGCATTGGGAAGGTCTTCTGCTGTCTCATTTACTAAAAAAAAAAGATTTGGGTAAAGGGTTGAGCAGGTTTTGGCAATAGAGCTTTTACAGAAATCAAGACTCGTTTCGCTTGGATCAAGGATGTCCTGAGGTTCTTTGGGCAGCAGAGCATTTACAGGGACTTTCACTTGTGGGGCTCTTTTGTTTGAGTCGGTGTGAGCCAGCACTGTGCCCTGGTGGCCAAGAGGGCAAATAGAATTCTGGCTGTATAGAGAAGAGTGTGGCCAGGAGGTGGAGGGAGGTCATTCTCCCCCTCTGCTCTGCGCTGGTGAGGCCACAACTGGAATCCTGCCTTCAATTTTGGGCTCCCCAGTTCAAGAGAGACAGGGAACTGCTGAATAGAGTCCAGCGTAGGGCAACAAAGAGGATGGAGGGATTGGAGCATCTCCCTGAGAAGGAAAGGCTGAGAGAGCTGGGACTCTGGAGCCTGGAGAAGAGAAGGCTGAGGGGAGACCTTATCAATGCTTATAAGTATCTGAAGTGGCGGTTGAAGGAGGATGGAGTCAGACTCTTTTCAGTGGTTCCCAGGATGAGGAACAATGGGCACAAGCCAGAACGTAGGACGTTTCAAATATGAGGAAAAAATTAATTTGGGTGAGGGTGCCAGAGCCCTGGAACAGGCTGCCCTGGGAGGTTGTGAAGTCCCCGTATCTGGAGACCTTCAAGACCCACCTGGATGTCATCCCGAGTGACATGTTCTGGGCAATCTTGTTTTAGCAGGGGAGTTGGACTAGGTGATCTCTAGAGATCCTTTTCAACTCTGATAATTCCATGATTCCATGAGTTTCTTGGTTATCTTTTGAGATTTGGAAGCACAGAGCCCTGCAGAGTCAGTTGGCTCATTTTCTGCCCAGGTCAAGTCAAGATGGTTGGCAGCAGGTGGGAGGTGTGCAGGCTGTTAAGATGCAGAGTTGTGTCCAAGTTATGAAGGTGTGACCGTGATTTGAGAGCATCTGAGTCCCTGAATGGCTGTATCATTGGGCATCAAAACATGCCCAGGCTCATATGCTGAAAGGGAGACCAGTGCACTGTCAGAAGATCCTACAAAAGATACCAGAGCTTAAAATATATAGAAAAAGTGCTGCAGTTTTAGCCCATTGAAGTCCTTTTCTGAAATACAGACTTAGCAAAGGGAGATAAGGACGTACTGCCACGTAAGGTGACAACTGTGAGGAAAAGGTGGTTGTTCAAACAAACTGTGGATCATGTTAAACTTGAAGTAGCCTGAAATCACCAAGGCAGTCATGCCATCCAGCCTGCAGTCCTGCTTGACCATAACCTTGACTAGATGTACAAGGAGGAGATGGTGAAAGGATAATCCTGCCCTTATTCAGTGGGCCTGTCCCATCTCTGAGGCTGGCTTGAGTCTCAATCGTGTACCTTGAATTACTTTTCTGAAGTGATCATGACATTAGCTGTGAGGACACTCGGCTCGTCTTGGTGCCAGTCCCTCTTTGGATCATTAGCTCAACACCGATGACATCACTTGGCAGTGAATTTCTTACAGATCTGCCTGGGCACCAGATGAGCGCTGTACTGCCCAGCCAATTTCAGTCTTCAAGTCGAACAACCAAACTACTTTGCTGGTGGACCTGCTCGGGGTCTCATCTGATGGTCTAGGATGTTCTTTATTTACCACTGAGATGCAGGGCGAGGGGTTGAATAACATTTGGATGTGTTCTGAGGGTGTAAAAGCTCTAGACTTGGTAAGAGCCACAGATTATTATCCCATTCCTCTTGGGCTCCTCGTCTACGTCCACACCAATAAATTAAACACTACAGGACCTGGGTGCAGGCACTGGCACCTCTTGTTTAATTGTCAGTGAGGTCCTTGTCACAGTTTAGGCTGGGGATAGTTAGCACTGACCCAAACAGTCCTTTGCCTGAGGATTTATCGGGGGGTCTGGAGACAACAGGCGCTTTGGTTGTGGGCACCCTGTCTTGGAGGCTAAAGGAGACCCATGGAGGGAGAAAGAATGGGCCCTGGCAGAGTTTTGTTTATTAGAGGTATAATTAACGTGAACCTCATGAGCTGCCAGTTAAACAGCATAACAAGCCGCTGTGTGACAGTCAAGAGGGGGCAACATTGGACTAAACCTGCAACCAGGTCCCTGCTTAATAAGAGAGGCAAGGTTTGAGGGGAGAGGTCATATCTTTTACTAGAAATATATATATTTTATTACTAAAATACCTCCCCCTTTAAAACATGGCTCTTGTATTACCTTAGACAATGCCAGCGACCAGAATGGGACTAGGAAGGGTTTAGAAATATCTTAACAATGGATTTTGTCTCAGCATTGTCATTCTAGCGTTAAAGAATACTTGTGGCCCTTTAAATCCTTATGGCTTGCACCCTGTTCTTATCCCAGGCTACGCACCAAAGCGAGAGAATTCAACTTTGCAAGGTGCCAAAGGTTTCTTATTAAGTCCAAAAATACCATCCCCGCTTTCCGTGGAGCTGAGGGGATCAGTATGTTCCAGGAAGAGCCCAGAATTTTTTTGCTCCATTCCTTCCCTTTGTTACCCTGCCAACAGAGCCTCAAGGACAGCATATGGCCTTGTTACACTTGCTTTTTTTTTTATTATTTTTTTCTTAAATATAAAATCAAGAGTCCACAGTGCTGCATGAGTTTTAATGGCACGCAATGTGCTGCGTTTACATGCATTTCCCTCCAACAAGCAAGATATTTCTGCAGAATTCAGCAGCTCCAGAGCTAGATGAGGTTTTTTTGCAATAATTCCTTATTTTTCAGGCTAGGGCAATGGTTGCTTCCCCCCAGTCCAAGAATGATTGAACATCTAATTGTTTACCTTCTTCCCCCGATACTTCTTCGGCTCCAATGCTCGCTCAGAACTCAGCCTTGGGCTTTCTCAAAACTCATAGCCAAGAGCACTGGAAGAGTTTGCATCAAGGGAGCCCTGGGGAGGTGTTCAGCATGATGACTTGAGATTGGGTTAAGAGTTTACAGATTTGGTAAAACAGATGGTTGCACTTCTCTCTGGATCACTTGTATTTGCTTGCTCCTGCAGGTCCTGTATTAGTGCATCAGATCCATTATTATTTTTTTTTTTAATCAGAGAAAACAAATGCATTTGCCTCTTCTTATGTCATGACACAAGCAACCTTGGTCCCTGTCAGCCAAATACAGATAATTGCAAGGGTGGAGATCACCCATAACAATTCATTGGAGCAGTCCGGTTCCTTCCTCAGGAGCCTGGTTTACATGGAGCAAGACAGTAGCTGAAATGAATTTGGTATTAACAATTATATTCTTATCTATTATAGAAAATTTCAAGCTAATGCGGGCAGGAGTTGGGTGCCTTAATGAGAAATTAAGAGAAATATAGATGAGTGTAGATGCCACCAGTGCAGTTATCTCCACATTGCTGGGGTACAGCATCACTACTCCGACACAACCCCTTCAGTTATGACTTTCCCTCCATCGAATTATTTGGGTGAAGTTGCCAGTGGAGATGTTCCTTGGAGCCCACTGTTGCTTCAGCCTTCTTGACAGAATATTAGGACATTGGGCAAAAATTCTTTAGCTCTGCTGTTCTATCCGTTAGCGCTGCCGGTTCCAGCCTACTTGCTTTGGGATACATTTGATGTACCAGATGACTTGAGGAAACGATTCTCTGCTCACTTCTGACTTGGTCTAATCTGAAAAACTCTTTAAGCAATGACTAAAGTTTAGCTATTTTCATGTCCCATAGCTACATGTGTAGTTTATTTAGCTATTTGAAGAGTTCCAGGAGATATGTCCTTCAAACTTGCAATCTTTGGCAGCACAGCATGCAGTCAGAGGTTCTTCCCCTAGCTGTGTCCAGGCTGTGCTATCATGGTAGGATCTTGGGTTGTTTCTTCTTGTGGGCACTAAGAAAGATACTATGAAAATACCCTGCCATTTTAATTCTTGGAAAATTTGTCTTAGCAGCAGGAAAAACATAAGCTTTTAGTACATGGCTTATTTACTGTTCTTTATTAAGGCATCCTTTATCTCCATCGTCATGGCAATTAGTCACCCCTCTGTACCTTACATGTGAGGCAAGATATTGGTACCCACTCATTCTCCCAGAGCAACTTTCTTTCTTCCCCTTGCTCTCCAGCAACAATTGAAAAGGTCCCCCCCTCTAGAGCTCAGGTAGGAATCTCTGAAGTTATAAGATTTTGACTAAGTTTCCACTAGAAATAGGATCCCTTCTGTGTAAGTCATTCCTGGACCTCGAATTTTCTGTTTGCTCTGTAACATTCTGGCTGCTTTAGGTGGCAAAAAAAGATGCAAAAATTAATAACTTTGCAATCTAAGATGGTATCGTCTCACCTGACTTTAGACATCTACAGTGTGGATGCCCTGCATGAGTAGATTAATAATGGAGGCCACTTTTACAGCCTGTAGAAATAAATCTGCACTCCAGGGATGAAATTCCTATTGTCATAAAGCAGCCGCCTGCACTTTGTTAGATGGATCATGTCCTAGAAATGTCTGTGTCTGTTTTGACTCTAGAAAAAGTCTAAGATACTAACTTGAATACCAGCATCAATCTCTGCTTGTTCAGATAATGAGGCTCCCAGTGTCTCAAGATCAAAATCAGTTTCTAAAGTGTATCCTGCAGACTGTTGACCTGCAAGGTGATCTTCTGTTTCTTACGTTCTCTGTGGTCGTGGAAGGAAAAGACCTTCTCATGTTCAGCATCATGAGCCAAGTCAATGACACTACAATTTCTATGTATGCCAAACATCTCAGCGGAACCTTTATGGTCAGTTTGCACCTTACTTGTATGGTAGCACTTCCAAACAATCTAGTTTTCATCTTCTTTTCCAACTCAGGGTTTCAGAAGAGAAGTGTCACCTGGTGAAACTCTAGTCACTTCAGTCTTGGTCATGCTCAATTTTTCTTAGCTTATTAACTAAAATCAGCTCCCAAGGCCCCTCCAAAGGGGCACTGTAGTATCCTTCAACACCTCTTCCAGATTTTTACTGCAACACATAAAAACAACTCAAAGGTATGAATTGCAATGCCTGCTGCCTTACAGTTGGAGAGGAAATCTTTCAATGATTCTGTTCTCTCGCACAGAACTGACATCTTTTATTTTTTTTCATCATCCAGATATTCATCCATCTTCCAGACGTTTTAGTGGAGTAACATCAAGGATTCAGTGCTGAGACATTCCCTGTGTTCCATAAAGCACAGGACTTGCAGATTTCTTTGTAGACACCTTGCTGGAATCCAGACGCTGTGAGCTGCTCCAGCAATCGGTGTCCTTGCACGACCCAATGAACATCCTGCATTTGGTTCCCAAAGCCGCTGGCTAAGGTGACAGTCAAAGGCTACACACAGGTGACCCAACTGGGAAGAGGAGCTACAGGTGAATTTAGATGAGAGGAACTGTTCCGACAGCAGCTGTGGGAAAGGAGCTGTGATGTCCTGGTGTGAAATGGAGGAACAAAAAATCAAGATGGTTCTTTCTCTAAGACGGACTCATAAATTCAAGATGAAATAGAACAGCTTTGAAACGTGTCAGTACTTTAGAAAATCCAGATTTCACAGATTTTATATGAGCTTGGAGAGAATGACTATTGCTGCCAAGATTCACTTTATCTGGCTTAGATAACTAAAAGTTGACTCTCCAAACTCAAGTCAGTGCTGCTTCTTAACTTTCTCTTTGATTCTTGGAGAATAACATTCACCTCTCCTAGCAGAAAAATCTAAAGTATGAGAGATGAATCAGTCTCTGGAAATGCCCGTTTCCACCGACTACAAAAGGAGCCAAGGGTGATTTTCTAACACAATGTGGAGATCACAGGCTGTTTTTCACTAGTCGTGCAGCAAATTCTTCCATGTAAGAATGAGGCAACATTCCTGCTCTCCTTCTTCCATCCACAATTCACTGGAGAAGTTCAGACATTGCAATCCAAGGGGCAAAACCACTGTAGACAGTAGAGATCTTTGTTGTATCCTAGAATAATGAAGCTTACTCCTCTCAACTAGCCTCACAGTCCCATCCCAAAACTTTAAATAGTCTAATTTTAAGCAGCTTTTCTTATCAGATTTTGGCCACTTCTTTTCTAGTTTGGGAGCCTGTGCTTTAAGTATCTAACTATTTTCTGGATTTTTTTTCTGGGTAGGCAGTAAAGAAGTCTTCACCGACATCCTGACTTTTCCCCCTTTTTGGGTTAAGCTTAGGGTTCACTGTTGCTTCGGGTTTGGGAGAAGTGGTGCTTTTCCTTCTGCAAGGAAGTTTTTTGCCGTTGTTGAATTTCTCTTTGTCTTTTAAATTGCTTTTTGCTTCAGAATAATGATAACAGGTAAATGACTGGCTCTTGTGGTGAGGCAGCACACCTAGCCCATGCCTCCGTACTCCTTTTCCACTGGCTCGTCAAGCTTTGAGAGGAACGTCTCATTTAATGAAAGCCCAGGGTACAGGAAAAATATGATGGGAATGGGTCTAATTCTTGATCTTTTTCTCCTTAAAGGGATAAACATTCTTCCTGACCAGTGACTTTGTCAAGCCTTTTCTATGAGAGATTGATACAGGCTTCTGCAGTGTTAGACTGCACCACCAAAGGCAGGCCCTTCTCAAAAAAGAAGGTAGGTTTCCAAAAGAAGTTAACCAAGGTGCTGTGGCGGGTTTTCCACGTGCACAAGCTCCTCAGGCCAAGATCGAGGTGTGGGTTCCTCCACGGAGGGGCTTTGCAACGAGGTGCTGAGGAGCAGTGGTGGAGCTGGCTGCAGGAGTCCAGCCTGATGGGAGGACATAGGGTCTGACACAACCAACGTGTGGCTACTGCTGCGACCAAAAGCATCCCGCTCTTCTGCTGGGCTTGTGCTGTTTCTTACAGTCTCATGAGTGTCCAGAATAAAATCTAAAGGGAGGCAGAGATGGAAGATCTCGGGGGAAAAAACTTGCCTTTATCTCCATCAAGCTCATAATGTTCATCCTATTCCTTCCAGCCTCTGCCTGGAACCAAATTTAGCTGCAGATTGAGGATGAAACTTTCAAAATACAAGGTGTTTTTTTTTATTTTCTTTAAATATAAAACATTCCTTCGAAGCTTAAGTCTGCAGCGCTTCCCACCTGAGTATCATATATTTACTTACCTGGGCATTTGGCATGAGGAGAGAAGCTTAATCTCATTTAACTTTCACTCACTAAAAGCTAAAGTGCCTGATCTAAAAAGTCTTTGTATCCACTTCTTCTACCAGCAGTGGAAGGAGACAGGCACCTTTGGGGAGGAATTCACCCCACATAACTCACAACACTTTTTTTTGGGCTTAATTTTCTGGTGAGTAACTCGAACTCGGATGAAACCCATCCTCTTTACCCAAGTAGAGGCCACTTGAGGAGGTAGAAGTTGCAGAATCAAGCAGTAAATAAATTCCTGAAATGCTTTTCTAGGGATGGGGACATTTCTGCTGTAAGCCTGTATCTGAGGTGGTTATGAAGTCTGCTGGATGCCTCTTCTTGGAGCTGTGATTTAACCTGCAGCCTCAGGTCTTCCTGGCTGTTTTCTGATTGCTGTGTTGGTCTTGGGTAGATAAAAGTCTGGTTGGTTATAAAGTAAGATCAATGTGTTTGATGAAATTAGCAAGTTAACCATCATGCTTCTAGTATTTCAAAGGTTGTTTAACTCCAAAAAGCCAAAGCTGGTTGCAGTAGGCCATTAAGGTATGTCTCTAGGGCATGTGATAGGTTGGACAGAGAGATGTAGGAAGGCTGGGGAGATGTCTACTAGCAGCGTGCCACCAGTGACAGACAAGCAGTAAAGTGGTGGCTCTTCTCTGAGCACTGGGATGTTTTGCTGTACCTTCAGAGTAGACAGGAGTATGAAGTTGTGGGGCCTCAGCTGGCCTCATCCAGCTCACAGGGACAGTTGGGTGCAATTCTGGGTTCATTAATTCCGTTGAATCGAGGGGTTGAATTTGGTTTTGCCCCCACTGATTTCCTGGATTGCCTCTTTGGTGGTGGGTTCTACGTACCTGCTTGCAGAGCTGTGAAGTTGGCTTTTTGGGCTAGGAGCTGAGCATCTTCCTTGAGTTAGCTCCACGCGGTGAGTTATTGCCAAGGCTGCAGTCATTTGCATCTCATCTTGGTCATTTCCAAAGAGCCCCTGCTGAATATATCTGTGGCTTGGAGTCACAGGGCTGGCACGGATGACCCTTCTTTGGGGAACTGGTCCGTGCAAAAACTCCATCATTGCCAACGTTAAATGCACAAACTCAAATCCCAGCTGCAGGAAGCTGAAAGACCAGTTTGCCTGGCCAGAAGCTGGTGGGTGAGGGAGTGAAGGAGCAGTTTGATGCCACGAAATGGGCTGTGAGCCCCCAGGAGCTCAGTGGGGTGGCAGAAGGCCCCGACTCAAACACACAGCCGTGTCCCTCATTGAATGGTTTTTCACCTTTCTTTAAATGTCGGGGTTTCGACAAAGTTTTCATGCTTTTTTCTTAAGGCAAAAGTACCGTGCTCGTGAAATTGTGAAATCGATGTGTTATTTTGTATATGTTTAAAAAAAAAAAAAAAGAAAAAAAAAGAAAAAACAACGGAAAACAAACAGAAATGTATTTAAAGCTAAAGATCCGTTATTGTGCGGGGTTTTCTCTCAAACTGGTGCATACACTTTACATCAGGGACCTACTATACATAACAAAAATCAGTGATACAGTTACTGTAAAACCAGATACACACCTTTTACTGTAATAATAACTTTAAAACCTTNGTGGTGGGATGTTTCTTTATTCCGGCCGTGTCGTGGCTGGGTTGGCTGTCCAGCTCCATCACGCAGCAATGCATCAGGAGTAATTAGGAATCCAAACCAAGGAGATAACTTCGCAATCACTAAGTTTCTTGACTTTTTGGGGTTTTTTGTGGTTTTTTTTTTGTGTGTGTTTTTTTTTTCCTTCCCCCTTT
>VZRU01012609.1:0-12392 GCA_013398155.1 Pedionomus torquatus | reverse complement strand
AAAAAAAAAAAAAAAAAAAGAAGGAAAATGTCAAAGAAGACATCCAAGGGCCTCAAATCACGTCCTTCATTCCCCCAGTGGCTCTGGTATTTTTCAACAGGAAACAGCTTGAAGCTGGCATTTTCCAAGAAGTTTTAATTGTGACGCACTGGCTTTTTGTGGGAGGGGGGAAGAAAGCAATTTTCCCAAACAATACTCTTCACAGCCCTTGACCCTTTAGCCCACACGTCCCAAACCTTTACAAGGCTCTCTTTGGAATGGGATTGGCCTTGATACGGGAGCCCTGCACCGGCAGCAATGCTCAGAGCGTTGCAAAGAGCTTGTGATAGCAGATCCTCCCTTGTAGGGTGGGGACATCCCACTACCCAAGAGGAGTTAGTCCCCACCAGCCTGCAGAACACTGAGGAGAACCGCCTCAAGCCCTGCCTGCCCTTCAGGAGAACCAGGATGGGGCTGCACAACCTTTCTGAGGTGATAAAGTCTTCTACTGCTTTGAAAACAACCAAACAAAGAAAACCCGCTCTTCAGTTCATGCAGTTTAACTTGCTGGCAGCAATACAACCTGCAGGAGCAGCACCGGGCATGGAGGAGTTTTATCTAGAGGTTGGCAAGAAGATTCTTTTTAATATCATTTTTAATGTAAGCTTGTTTCTTGCTTTTTGGGAATTTCCTGGAATTTTGGACAAAAATCACCATTGCCCAAAAGGGCAGCCCATGCTCTCACGTCCTGCCCCAACAAGCAGCCCGTCCATTGCCCCGGCACGATAAGCACACGGCAGAGGTTAGAGGGACCAGAACAGCCCCATGGCTACGGCGACAAAGAAATAAGCACACTGTTGAGACTAAAGCACACGGACAAGCCTGCTCCACGATCCTGATAAAACCTGCTGCCTTGGAGTGAATTCCCCACCGCCTCTTCCCAAAGGTCCCAAACCCACACTCACCTTCTCCCTTCCTCCCTTCCCGCGCTGCGATTTCTCCTCTATACATCCCCCCTCGCCACCTCCCCTCGCCCAGGCCAGGCTCACACCAGTGTAATTCTGCTCAACCCAGCTCTGGTCTTCACCACCACCGAGAACCGAGTCTCTGCAGAAGGTCCCCATGGGCCAAGGGGTGACGTTCCCGGGAGCACGCATCAGGAATACCCTCGGGAGCCGCAGGGGAACCTGATGTGACCCCCTGCCAGCAAAGAGGTCTCCATGTTTGGTGCGTTCCTGGCAGATCTTTGCAGAAGAAGTTGACCAGCTGGCTGATCCTGGCAAAACAAACAAACCAACAAACAAACAACAACAATAAAAAAGCTGGGTTTTATTAGACCTGGTCGAAACGCCTGGAGTTTTGCATCAGGTCTGGGCTTGTGCACTTGTCCCTTCCCTGTCCCATTTGTACGCTTTGATTTCCGAGCTGGTTTTTGGTTGGTTTTGTTTTGGGGTTTTGTGGTTTTTTTGGTTTGGTTTTTGGTTTGTTTTGTTTTTGTTTTTTTTTTGCACTGTCGGGAATTTTTTCAAACCGTGTTAATTGTAGTCAGCTGCATAATGTTTGTTAGGCCTCTCCACCAAGCTCTTTAAATGAACGTCAGTGGCTGTCTTCCCTTGGACAATAATGAATGTATATATCGTAAGTGCAGACTATACAGAAAAGTGGCTAAGTCAAGGATCAGAGGGTTTTGTAAAGCCTGTTTATTTTTTTAAATGAGTTTGAGCATTTATATTTTACCACCATTTACGTGGTTTTGGGGAACCCAGATTGTGTCAAGATCTCATGCCAAAACAAGCCAAAAGTTGTTTGATTTCAACCTTTTCTTCCATGAACCATATTTTAAACGATACTTTGTCATTTTAAATGTTTTATTGAAACATGTACTGATGAAAAAAAAAAACCACAAACAAAATGTCATCTTGACAAAAGATTTATACATGAATCAGAAAGTATTTATTTCAATTTTGTACCTTTCCATTTTAATACATTATAATG
Organism: Pedionomus torquatus; assembly: GCA_013398155.1. Classification (NCBI taxonomy): domain Eukaryota; kingdom Metazoa; phylum Chordata; class Aves; order Charadriiformes; family Pedionomidae; genus Pedionomus; species Pedionomus torquatus. Next base: position 10,418 of record VZRU01012609.1, on the reverse strand, counting down.
TATTGACTCAACTGAGATAATATAAACAGTTCATTTTAATAACGTTTGCAGCGTGCTATGTCTTTTTATTCTTTTTGTTCTTTTCTTTCCACTCCGCGCTGGACGTGCAGCCTATGAAACCCAAAGCAGATCTGCAACGTTTCAGCTCATGGCAATCCTGAGTTTCTTTTAAACCAGAGCAAGAGTTTGGCCCAGGAAAACCCAATGGACACTGGGTCCAACCACAGGGTGAGGAAGCCTGAGAGTAGAAGACCTGGTGGGTAAGGAGGGTCCAGGGTTAGAGAAAACTACCACCACGCAGCTGGAAATCTAATTATCTGCTGCTGGTGATGGGACCTCCTGTGGAATCCCCAGGCAGGGAGGGAATGGTGCCACCACACCACGTCTGCCATGTGCACCGCTGCAAGGGAAGCAGTTTGCATCCTCTGGCTGTGGTGTGGTCCCCACGTTGAGCCTGCTCACACAGGGACTGAGTGCCCGATACCTGTCCTATCCTTTCTCATTCCCACTCAACTCAATCCGCAAGGAAGGGTTGACTGACTGCTCCACCAAACCCTCAAATTCAACTCCTGTTTCTGAGTTGCCTCAGTCCCCTCCTTTGTCACCTCCTGCTCCTTCACCCGCCCGCCCAGGATGGCCCATAAACCCACCACACACAGAAAAGGACACGTCTCTATTGGTGCCAATGAGCTGTGCTTTGGCTTCTCTGCTCCAATTTCCTGTTGTGCCTCCTACTGAGGATTTTTGAGGACTCTTGAGGACTCTATTGAGTTCTTTCAGTTTGTACCTCCTATTGAGTCCCTCTCCCAACCCCCTGCTGAACCCAAACATGTTTAGCCCAATCAATGATAACTGACCCCTTGATCCATCACTTCACAGAGAAAGCCCAAGTATGAAGCAGGCTGTGCAAGCTGTCATCCTTCAGACCTTCAGGTCTACCATGCAATGGGTAACTCTTGCCTACAGGCACCAAGGATGTGCCAGTTGTGAGGAGATAAACTTGCTTATGAGACCTTTGTATTGGTGGCGGAGGTTGGTATTGCTTGGAGAGCAAACCTGCTTGTGACCACAAGGGAAATGTTGACTACATCCTTGGTTCTAACACACCATCTGGCCAGGTCCATGCTACCAAACTCCCTTCAGCCTCCAGAGCAGGGTGGTAACATCCAAATCCCCTACTGGGAATGGTCTATTCTAATTCCTGAGCCAAGTCCAAGGATTATTTGGGACATTTCCAGCTGACCTGCTCCAAAGCTGCACTAAGCAGCGTGCTCAGAAACTTGTCCAGGAGTTGTTTAATTTACTGCTAGAGACAGTAGGGGCACATCATGCCAACCTGTCAGATTGCATAACACACTAACAACAAGGGAGGGTGGACACCCATTACAGAGATCCCATGGGTAGCTGATCTCTGGTGGCAGCATCTGGGTATTATCAGGAAAAGCAGGTAATACTCTCCATGACTGAAATGTGTAGCTGTTCCCTTCAAGAAACCACTGTTCTCTTCACTCTGGAGCAGTGGGAATACGAACCTACAATTTCTCCATGTCCATATTTCAAAGTAGAACGAGCCTCAGAAAAGACAGAGTCCAGGGAGGTTCCTCATCAAATCTGCCCAGGCCATTAATAATAAAAACACTTTGTGGTGTCGGTTCTGTGGTCAAACACCTGACCCCTGGGAAGCGATGGGTAAAGTGGACTATCTTGTACAGCAATGTCCCAAAATCTTGGTGATTTTCTCCAGAAGATATCACCTTCATCTTAAGAAAGTCCCATTGATACAAAGAGAGTAACTCATTCTGCCACATCTGTCAGAGTTGGCAGCAGAGGGGACTCCAGATCTAGCCCTACAATGCTGTGAAGGTCCAGCATTTCATTGCATTTCAAAGAATATATTGTAGGAAGAGAGGTGTCTCAGGTACAGCAATAGCTCAAACCAAACATCCTTCTGCTTTCTAGATGCTCTGGGAAGGATCTGAATTTCAGGACGCAGCCAAACTTTCCTTGGAAGGCAGGTCTGGGAGATACTGAATGGAGAAGCTAGAAGGCGGTGAGGGACTGTGCAGCATCAATGTAACACCTAAGGGACATCAGAGAAGAGAGCACATGGGTTATTGGGAGGCATCAGGAAGAACACCAGGTGAGGGAGGGCACTCACTGCAGACAGCTTACTTCATTCTGACTAAACCTACTCTCTTTGAGCTGAGTAACTCAAACATCTCTGCAAACTGAGGACAGCTTTTTCTACATTGCACCCACTCCTCACGAAAGGATGGGGTATCTGTCATCTGGAAAGAAGGCATGAGTTGAGGAGAGCCCTCATCACAACTGTAAGACAGATGAATGAATCTTACCGGTGGCTCTCCCAAAAGGGAGTTGCCAGGTGTCCTGGAGTCCTTTAGAGTCAGGGAAATAGGTCGCCACCAGAAAAACCACATTCCAGGAGAAGCCATCTTCTTCTAAGGAGAGGCGTACATGGGGACTGTCTTTTGGGGTGGATGCAACCCAATGCAGTGGATGCTGGCTGTTGTGGGGCATCTCCCTCTGCTTCCCACTAGGAGGGAGGAGATGGGATTTTCTGCACAGGAGGACTTGTGTTGGGGATGGCATCCATAACAAACTTTCGCACCGTTGCCCTAAGTTTGTGAGAAAGCCTTTCCCTTTCCCACCACTCTACCCTGTACCTCACTCACCGTGGCCTCACCTGGCCCCACTTCTAGCAGAAGGGAGATGGACCTCTCCTTTCCTACCCTGTGCTATAGTTAAGCACGTGCCACTGACCACAGGACCAGAGGCACAATGACCTGTGTGCTGCAGCACCCGCTGTGGTTTGGGCTGGGAGCTACCAAACCACTTTCTTGGGTTTGGGTAATCAACCTGGAGAGGCAGAGAAGATCTCTTCTTATTCCTCCCTGCTCTCAGCTACCCGCTTGTGTCAGGAGTGATGAGATCCCTGCACTTGGCTGCGTACAATGACAAATGTGGCTCCCAAGCACTTGGCAAACACTTTAGCCATGTGGTCTTCAAGGCTGGGATGGGGAGGAGAAAGGAGAGAAGAAGGGGAGGATATAGAGATGAGGCTGCAGAGATCCTGGAACAGTGGGACAAGCTGTGAAGAGGACCTAGGGGAAGAGGCTCCAAAAAAAAACCCAGCCAGGACACTTTTGAAGGTGGGAAGGGAGGCAGATATAAATGCCAAGGGGGGTTTAACCCACACCGGGACCAGAGCAGAGCAGCAATCCTGGAGAGACCATCTATCACCCAGAAGGACGAGGAAAAACAAGTGAAGAAATTGCTTTACACATCTATATATCCTCGTAACCCCCATCCCAGGACATCTCTCTCACAAAAGAGACTCCCCTTTGCCTTTCGTAACCTGCCAAGTTCCCTTTTAACACTTTCCTTAGTACTTTTCCCTGGTTTGCTACTGACAAATAACTTCTGGAGAGGACAATCTCAGCTCAGTCTCTAGCCTGACCTATTTTTGTGTGTTGTTGCTCATCTGCCTGCAGAGAGGACTCCTGCCACGTTCTAGGACCAGGTAGGTAGCAGTTGCCTCCACCGAGACCAGGTTTTCAACAGGAATTTTCTGGAGATTTGCCCAGTGTTTGGATCCATAGGAAGGACCAGGCTGACAATTGGTCAATGTGGACAACAGCTTCCCAGAGCCTGAGCCCAGAGAAGTGGAGTATGATGGTGCAGTTGGTAAGTCCAAACGATGCACACATCCTCTACCTTACCCGCTTTGGAGGGTCACCTTTGTGTAGACAATCTCGTGGTCCAGATCTTTGTACTTTGATTATGTTACACATCTGTTGGAAAGGGTTTAAATCTAGTTGTCCCTAGGAAGGTGGACACTGCTGTAACCGAAGCTTCGTGGATGTCTGTTCAGGTGGACTCATGGTTCCTTTAACACATCTTTCTATTGAAGATACACCTAGATTTCATGTACCAGGATGGGTTCTGAGACCTTCAAAAGCTGTTAGTGTCACTTCCCACCCTGTTTTCCCTTCATTTTCCATTCATTGATGCTCATCTCATCATGGGCCTCGTGGGGGAATCCCATTCTTGCCAGCTGTGGAAAAGGGAAGGATAGAAACAGGGATGAATCGTAGCGGTGCCCACCAGACCAAGGCAGCTCCTGGCATTCCCCAGTCAATGTCAGTGGTGAGATCACAGGACACAGTCACAAGCGTAGATGAGAAAAGGGAAAACCAATGTGTAATTAAAGAGCTAATGAGCCCAAGATGGCTATTTTTAGTACTCTTTTATTTTCCAGTGGTTGCTCAGACGGCCCCGAAATGACAGTACTGGGTCAGCCTTGAAAGCGCAGCTACACTTTGAAAAGTGAGCAGTGTCCTTGTGGGTTTCCCTCTTTCTTTCTGTTCAAAAGCCCTAAATCTAATTTGCTGCGTTTACAAAGCTGAACCCTGCTGAGACGGAGCAGCGCTGGCTCTGAAATCTTCAGAAGTAACCTTGCTCCTGCCACGAGAACTTCCCAGACAACCAGGTCTAATGAATAAAAGGGGCCATAAACTGGATGCATTAAAACAGCTTAAAAAAAAACTGTTGCAGACCTATTTGTGGGGCGGTTTTTTGTTTTGTTTTGTTTTTGTTTTTTTTTTTTTTTTTCAGTGCTGACCCCTGTTTGCTGGATTTTGACAGATCCTCGGCATATAGTTTCTTATGAATAATAAATCAAACATGTTCTACTGGGCCTGGCATTTTCTCCTCCTCATGGAAAGCGATGAACTTTCCTTGCAATCATTTGCAAATCCATAAGTATTTGATATCTGGGACAAGAATTCTTTTTTATTTCAGCAGTTTCACATAGATATATATAGAGATATAAATAAAATATATGTATTTTTCTATTTTTTGTGGGTCCTGTTGAGCTGAGCCACTGGAGTTGCTCATGTGCTGCTCACCTACACCTTTTCTAGCCAGAGGAGCAATCCTTGTACCTACAAAAGTATCGTTGTTTGCTTCTTATCTCCTGTATGTGGTGAGTAATTCTTGACCCTGACTGGCAACAAATGCCTTGTGCAAATGAAATCTGCTGCTTCTCAGAGAATGATGGTGGGAGGGAAGCAATTTTAAAATCTGAACAAGCATCCACAGGAAATCCTTTTTTTTTTTTTTTTCCCCTTTCCCCATCTCATTTTGAAAAAAGCAAGTGAGTGCTTCCTAGGATTAAATGGGGCACTTTAATTTGCAGGAGAGTAAACTGCACTTTATGGAAGAGTAAATAGCAGAGGATTAGTTTTGTGGTTGAGACATTGCATTGGACCTGAGGAAAGATGAGCTCTGAGAGCAAATTCTAAATTGATTCATAAAGTGATAGACGTGGAGAAAGGGATGAACTGCAGGACGTCACTTAGTTCCTCTCTTCGTTCTGTGGTCAGGTCAAACAGTCTATCTGTGAGAAAAAAAAAGATAATCCCAACAACCCTTAGGAGTCCCAGGTGTTCTGATACCCAGTGTCTCCTCCAAAATGCTAAATTATATGAGATCTCAGGAAAAAATTCTTTAGTGTGAGGGTGGTGAGACCCTGGCCCAGGTTGCCCAGAGAAGCTGTGGCTGCCCCATCCCTGGAGGGGTTCAAGGCCAGGCTGGATGGGGCTTGGAGCAACCTGGTGTGGTGGGAGGTGTCCCTGCCCAGGGCAGGGGGGTTGGACTAGATGGTCTTTAAGGTCCCTTCCAACCTGAACCACTCTATGATTCTATGATCTGCTCCCTACCTCCTTCCTCTGTTCGGGTAACAAACTGCTTAGAACAGGACTTCAGTCTCACATCCTATAAAGCCCTGGCTGATAAAATAACAATAACAACAACAGCAATCCTAATAAAAATGCACTGAGCTCATGGCATAGAAGGGAAGTCGTCTGGATTTCTGGCTGCTGCCTCTTTTGCCCACGCTCCCTCCAGCGTTCCCTGCCAGGCACTGCGTGCTGCTGCCGAGCTCTGCACTGGCCGCATTTCTAGGAACATCACCCCCTTTGCCTTGAGCCCGTTCCTGCTCCTCGCCTGCCCCAGTAGCTGTTCTTTGAACCCCTCGTCTCCTGGCTGCGGGCGCTCGTTCTGACATCTTTTGCTCGGTGGGTCAGACGTCGTTAATCTCTTGCTCCCTGCCTGGTGCTTGATGGGCGGCTTCTCCGCTCCGCTAATGCAGCTTTATACCGGAGCTCACCTCTAATCCCTGTGTTCTCTCGAATCATCGTCCTAAATCAAACCTGTCTTTTCGTTTTAAGGTCTCCGGGCAGTCCTTGTCCCTAGCACTTCCATCACACCTATCCCAGGACTCGCTCAATAAGCATTTCCAGCCTGGCCTCAGGCCGTTATCACACAACAGAGGCTGATTTGCCTCACAAATGACCTGTTGCACAGCCAGGACTCACATTCTATTTCTTTGCCTGCTTTTCTCCTCCGTTTTCCACCCCCAACTTCACCTCTTTTCTCAGCCACCTCTCCTCTTCACATCCCTCTAGTTCATTGGGGGATTCACGTGGGGCATAGCGAGAGAAAAATGGGTGGTTCGACCCCTGCTGGTTCTTCTCCATTTAAACCTGGGAGCAACACATTCAGATCACAGAATCACAAAATGATACGGGTTTGGAAGGGACCTCTGGAGACCATCTCATCCAACCCCCGTGCCAAAGCAGATCCTCCTAGAGCAGGTTGCACAGGAGCTTGTCCAGGCAGGTTTTGAACATCTCCAGAGACCACCTCTCTGGGCAGCAGATCTAGACATTTCTTACAGCCCTCTCGCATTAGGTGACCTGACCCCCCCCCGTCAACTCAAAGGGGCTTATAATAACTTCATGGATCCCATCCTGGGGTTTTCAGGTGGCAAGAGACTGTTGTAGAGCTCTCTGTAGCATTAGCCCATCCCTGGATGCCCTTTTCCAGAGTGTAGGAGCTGCTCATTAGCTGGGAAAGATCTCTCCTCCCTCCTTTCCATGGGTCTTTTCTGGGTGGAATGGGGCCAAGAAGGCAGGTAACAGGCTCAGATGTTCTTACAACCTTCCTCTCCTCACCTGCCATTTCAGTTTTCTCTGTATTGTTGGCTCTCTTCATCCCAGCCGGATCTTCTCCCAGAGACCCAGGCACTTCGACCTGCAAGTGGCATCACAGGGATTCCCCGAAGCCCGTGGGGACTCTGGAGCTGACACGGTGACAGCCCAGAACGGGGCTGCAGCCACCGTGCGATCGATAACCGAGTGCCAGGAGGAAAACACCCTGCTCAGATCTCTGAGCCCTAAATGATCTCTGCTGTGCTGGCTGTCGGGAAAACACCTCTTTTCAAGCAAGACCCTGGGGAGGAATCGCTGGAGAACTCAGAACGTAATGCCCACCAGGCATCGTTATCACTTTATCTTTCAGAGAAAAGCTACATTTCAACCACTCCAGGCACACTGGAAATAGGATTTCAGGGTATTTTCTTAGAGGGCTATAATCACCCACACCAGCTGTTCTTTCTCTTGGAAGAAAAAATATATATAAATATATACGCACAGATATATTTTTCTTTCCTGTGACACCAGCTTTTGCTCAAGCATGTAATTGTGAAATGTAGTAATTGCCCCTGGGTGGAACTTTCCCCTTTCATATTGCCAAATTTCACTGCCCCTGTGCATATTCATGCACTTAAACGTTTTCAGGATCACCACCTCACACTACTAATTTGCAAGAACCGTGTCTACATCTGCATAGAATAATTTGGCCCTTGACCCTCAAGCCCTACTGTTAAGGAAACACAATCAGCAATAATTAAAGCAGGTATGATCTCATTTGTGTTCCGCGCTGTGATTCTTTACAAGCAAGGGAGGAAGACAGACTGGGAAGCAGAAGTGCTCTGATGCAGTCAAATATTAAGTTTCGTAAACCAAAAATGAAACACATCTCCACCTCAAGAAACAGACCTCAACCTCCAGGCATCCTTTAACCGAAATGACTTCCTATCTTTCACCTTCATAGCACAGCCAAGCCGACTCAAACGTGTGGAATGCTGCTACCTGTTGGAGCAAGAAAATATGACACGCTCATGGTTCTCAGCTGGATGACTTTTTACCTCTCCAGAACCAAAATCGGAAGCAGAATTTGGCTGGTGTGAAACAGCTCATGCGAGCGACCGCTCGGACGCATAATGCATGGGTGACAGTACCATTTAACTGAAGTAAAAGCGACCTCAGAGGGATATCAGAAGTATCAGGAAGACATTTTTCAATATGAGGGTGGTGAGACCCTGGCCCAGGTTGCCCAGAGAAGCTGTGGCTGCCCCATTCCTGGAGGGGTTCAAGGCCAGGCTGGATGGGGCTTGGAGCAACCTGGTGTGGTGGGAGGTGTCCCTGCCAAGGGCAGGGGGGTTGGAACTGGATGATCTTTAAGGTCCCTTCCAACTCTAACCATTCTATGATAATTCATAGAATTATTACTGCCAGAAGGAGCAGCGTGTTCAGGAAACACAGGTAGAAGGATGACGGAGGGGAGGATACATCATCTCCTATTTCAGACCCAATTAACAGGCTGAGAATCCCTGGAAGGGGATGAAAGGGGATGAAGGGGAGGAGGATCCTGGTGTGTGACTTGTGAGCACTAGAGAGCAGGCAGGGTGTCAGATTGAGAACCAGCAGAATCACAGAGCTGGTGGTGACATCAGAATTCCTCTGGCCTCTCCTCCATTAGGAAGAGAGTAAGGCAGCTGGGATTCAACTAAAACTATTCAGAAAATCCTCTGGGTATGTAAACCCTCTCTGATTTAGAAGACAGATGGCCACCAGGAACTCAGGTTACAGGCCTGCTTTGTAAGCAGTTAAGGGAGGCGAGGTGAACACTGTCCTAGAGTGTCTAAGCAGGTCTTTGCAGTGAATGACTTTTGTGAGAAAAGGAGAATAAAACACAGAAAGGAGGATCTTCTAAGATTTCAGAATCACAGAATGATATGGGGTTGGAAGGGGCCTCTGGAGATCATCTCCTCCAACCCCCTGTGCTAAAGCAGGTCCACCCAAAGCAGGCCCCACAGGAATGTGTCCAGGTAGGTTCTGAATGTTTCCAGAGAGAGAGACTCCACCACCTCTCTGGCAGCCTCTTTCAGGGCTCTGCCACCCTTAAAGTAAAGAAGTTCCTCCTCGTGTTGAGATGGAACTTCTTATGTTCAAGTTTGTGCCCATTTCCTCTTGTCCACTGATTGATTCTGATTTCCAGGGATTTCCTCCTTGAGGAAACTATTAAGTAAAAGCTTAAAAACTACTATATACTTGACTATTTCCCAGTACAAATGATGGTTCCTCTTCTTAAGGCAGGAGAGTAAAAGAGCCAAAAGAACATGGACAGATTTCAGGTAGACCTCAATAAGTTCAGAGAATGACCAGGTACTCTGTTAGGAGCCTGGCTTAGGAATTAAAGACAGTCATTTCTTAACCTACCACTAATAAGGACCTCAGTGCATCATACCCAGCTGCAAGCTGAGAGATAAGAAGACACACATAAAAACAGAGAGTACAAGCATAAGAGACAAAATTAAGAAAATCAAGGCACCAAATGAGATACAACCTGCAGCTGTCAAGCTTTACATAGCGCAGGAGACACAAGGGAAAGACCAAAGGCAAGGCTGATCCACCACACAGCAGAGGGAGCAGGGTGCAATTCATCCTTTCTGGCTTTGCAACCAAGTAGCTAACACTTAATTAATTGAGAGAGGCAAAGGAGAAAGATGTCTCTCTTGGGTAGTGAAGGATCAGGAAGCTTTATTATTAAGCCTGAGGCACATGACAGAGAGAACTGGTGAAAAAAGCCTGGTGAGAACGCACACTGTTGAGAATTTCTCACATCTGGATGTCGGCATAGAAGACTAGGAAAGGACCAACTTGATGCCCTTCTTTAAAGGGGGAAGTGGGGCAGTCAGAGCAGCCAGTTTAATAGGAACCAAATAAAACCCAACAAGCTATTTGTAAGTTTATACAAGCTCTGTCGTATCAATCTTCTGACTTGGGTGACTGACAGAACAGGTCTTACACAGGCAAAGACACCGTTACCGTTTCTGTTGTCTTTGCCTATGAAGTCTTCAGCACATACACAACCAGGGACGCCCAACCTAAACCAAAAAGCACAGACGCAAAGCAGTTTGAGAAGCTGAACTGTGACCCGATTGTCACCCAGTTGGAAGGAGGGACGGAGAAAGAGTTGCGGGCTGTTCTGATCCCAGCAGGCCCCATTAACGGCCTGACTTAAGGACTGGAGTATACTTACATTGCTTGCAGGCGGTTCCAACTGGGAAACTGCAGAGACACCGACGGTGTGCAATTCAGAATAACGCCACAAAGTGGAAACACAGAACCATCGATTTGGTAAGCGAAAAAGTCAGGATAACTCCTTTATTTTTAACCACGCGCCCCCCAAGGCCTCAGCGAGCGCTACCC
>VZRU01012608.1:0-14659 GCA_013398155.1 Pedionomus torquatus | reverse complement strand
ATGGTCATTTATTTTAAATAAGAAAGCCAAGCCCAAACCTCTTTCTTTTGGGGGTATGGAAGAGCCAGCGTCCTGTTCCCTGCCCCTCTGCCAGCGTGGGCACCGGGGTGGCTCTGGGGACAGGGGTGGCAGAAGCAGGAGCCTCACGCTGCTCAGTAAAGCATAAATAGTTAAAATCTTTCCAGGACGTTTGAAAAGAACGTGTTGGGTTTGGGGAATATTTTACGCCGTTTAAAAAACAAACCAGCCGGTCAAGTCAGCTTACGTTTCGTGGTTAGTTTTCGTCTCTGCGTTTCCTGCCTCCTGCAGGAGTAACGTGATGCGTTTCTGCTGGGGAATGCTAAGTTACACCCTGCGTGGCACCTGGAGAAGTTGGGATTAAAGGGTACAGTTACCTTCTCTTTCTGATGAAGAGATAGATCTTCCCTTGTGTCTTCCCTAATTGGGTTATGTAAAATAAAAAGGAGCATTAAGGTAGAGCAGTCTTTGGGGTTGGTGCCATGGGAAGAATAATGTCATTGGGAATTAAAAGCCATGTCCGTGATAACATTAGGTGCTCTCAGACACAAACGGAGTCATTCAGGGCTCGCTCGCCTCGGTCAGGATGGGGAGGAGTATTCCTTACAACTGTCGTAGCGTTTTTCTAAGTCCGTTGTTACAAATATAGCTACGGATATATTTATCCTGTCGTCTTCATTCCAAAGGCTGCAGCAAATACTGGGAGAATGAAAGCAACGGGCCGGGGAAAGGAATTTTCTCACTCGCTGTGTTCCTTCTGCCAGCTTCTCCCCTGCACCTCCTCCAGTTCCTCATCAAAACCTCATCGGCAGGCACTAAAGATCTTTACTTTTAAGGCACTCCCTCTTTGCTGCACTGTCGTCTTCAGTGTGTAGCACAAACATTGACACCATCCTTTTATTAATATATATATACGTGCACAGGCATATGTGTATATATATAAACCCCCCAATTTTAAATGGACACCTTTCTGCTTTCTCAATGCTGTTTACAGTAGGGACACTTTGGGGGATTTCTATGTCATTGTCTTCCCCCAGGTCTTGACTGGAAGTGTTCCTTTGCTATTAAATTTAAAAAACAAAACAAAAACTGAACAACGAAACCCTGGATGTCTTGACATACCAAAGGCCTGACTAATATTTCCTTGTTATTGTTTTCTTTCTGCCTGAATCCATCTGTCACTTGTTTACATATTTGAATTGTGAGTTGTTTGGGGTAGAGAACTTCAGGTTACAATTACACTCAGAAATAAGCCAGAGGAATCCTAGTACATGATAAGGAAGCGGCAGAGTGGAGGAAGAGCTTCTAGTAACAGTTGCTGTTTATACTTCAGTCCCACTTTTAGGGTGAGGTTCAGTGCAGAAAGGCCGAGTCCTGTAGAATGTTGAACTCCTGGTGTTCTGAAAAAAGAACCACTGGCTGTGGCTGTCAGTTGGGTGCGGGCTGCTTCGTCTCTCAATTAACTGCAAAAAACATTGCCCAGGGGAAGGCCCGTATCGTTACTCGAAAAACAACGCGTTTCTTGGGAGAAGCGTTAGATTACTCTTATTTTTACTATAATGTGCGCTTAAGAGCTTAAACTTCTATTCAGAGTAAAATCATGCTGTGTCGTGGGGTAGACAAATCGATGTTATTGCTGGATGCCCCATCCCTGGAGGGGTTCAAGGCCAGGCTGGATGGGGCTGGGAGCAACCTGGTGTGGTGGGAGGTGTCCCTGCCCAGGGCAGGGGGGTTGGAACTGGATGATCTTGGAGGTCCCTTCCATCTCTAACCATTCTATGATTGCTCTTGGGAAACAGGCTCAGCTTCTCAGAAGATGTGCAGGCGCCTAACGCAAGGTTCAAAGCTGCACACACGCGCGCCTCTGGATAAACACTGGATTTTATGTGCGCTTTTGTGCAAAGAGGTTTTTGTTTGCGTGTCCTGGATGCACACAGGTGGGGTTTCAGGCTCTGTTGTATCACGGTTTTCTTGGAAGAAGAGCCCGTGTGAGCTGGGGAGGGGAGTGTATGTGCTCGGTTTCCAAAGCTGTAGGTATCGATAAGTTGGCTCTAGATGGAAGGGAAAGGTGAGATTTGTGGGGAATGTGATGAATCAAGGTGTTGCCAAAAGGAAATGAACGTGGTTGCAGTTCTTCAAGTGTGTGCCCGTTGGTGTTCTGCTCAGCGTCCAGAAACGCTGATAGCGACCGCGTTATCACTGCCCTTAAATCGTGTGGAAGTCACCAAAACTACATGTCAGCCACTTAATTATTCACAGTGCCCTCTTTATTGCAGCTCTCCTCCGTAGGTGAGTGGCAGAGTTGTACGTTTGCACCCTCCCCTCTCTCTCCACAGCCGTGCCCTGGAAAGCTGTGTGTTCTCCTAGAATCTAACGCTGACCCTTGTGGTTTGTGCTGTGGTTCCTTGGAAACCTCAAGCTGTTAGAGCCATCTGTGGAGCTGCCCTCTCCGGGCAGAAATGCTCAGTTGCGCTGGCAGGAGAAATTGATTAGTGCTGGAGTTCATGGAGTTCACCTTTTTATTTTGTTTGTTTGTTTTGCTTTTTTTTCATCAGGCTGAGTTTTACCTGGAATTACTCTTTGTGCTCTGGATCGTAAATGTTCTGGAGGAGCTGCAGCTGTCTGTGCAGCGGTGAAGTAACTAAACGTGATTTGTGTTTTAGGGTCGGTGGAACTTGGGGTTGTGGTGTCTGTCCTAAGATCTTTGCCCAGGAAAAGCCAGGGAAGACAGAGCCAGAGCTGGCCTCTGCTTAGGACTGGGGTTAGACAAGAGAGGGGTCTTTCTGCTCGAGCAGCTCTTCCCTTTCTCCTGCTGGAGGGGAAGAGCCTAAAGATCGCATGGAGGCGTTCTGTGGGCTGAGGGATTCCTCACCATAATTCCTGTGTTTTGTGAGTTTGTTTTGCTCAGCTTATTTTGATAAGCCAAGAGTTAACTTTGCCCATTTAAACCCCATTTTGTTTGGCCCAAAGAGCACCAAGGCGTCCTCAGGTGTATCAACCCTCGAGAGGGATGATTAGGGATGGAACTTTGCTGAGTTCTGTTCCAGGTTTGATGTCTGGAGGTGCCAAAGCATCCTCTCTTGCTGGGACTGTTTTCCTTTGGGGAGGTTAAGCGTTGACTGGAGAGGATGTCAGAGGCAGGGGGAAGAAGGTCTGACTGGCCAGGTAGTCCAGAACGGGAGGAACTGTGCTCTAAGTCTCCTAATGTCCCTTTCCTGTGGGTTTGCCTTGTCTTTCCCTCTTCCACCCTTTCCTAAAGGTGCTTTCCTGTGTTACCCATTAGTGTGGCTCTTCTCCCACTGGTACAGCAGTTAACCCCTTATTTCGCCTCCCGGATTTTAGGCTCCTTGCCAGGGACTTGCTGGCTAAAGACCATCAAGCAGGAAGCTGTTACCTCTTTTCAGCTTCCTCATAAATAGCTTTTAATTATTTATTTTTCCTTCTGGGTTTGATAGGGTCTCGTTTCTGTGCTTTATCCCTTATCGTACTGCCGGTTTTTCTGCGTGCTCCCCTTCCTCTGCCCCTTCTCTGCTGTGTCCAGGTTTCCCATCTCATTTTTGGGTTGCAGACTTTTGGGTGTGAAGATGATCATCGAGCGAAACAAAAGTCTGCTGGGGGAGCTCTCTTGGGGGTGATCTAGGCTGACAGAGATGATGCTGGAGTGGGACCAGGTTGCTCAGAACCTCGTCCAGAGGAGTTGGGAAATGATGGGTGTTACCCCGCATCTGCGCTTTCTGCTTATCGGCTGAAATAAATATGGCCAAGTTCTCAGGAGAGCTGTCAGGGGCCTGGTGTTTGCTTTAGTTCTGGTGTTTCTTGCCATTACACCAAGCTGCTGGAGCTGCCCGGCTCTGGTTTATTCACCGTCTGAAAGGTGGGGTGGGTTTTGTAAATGTTTCACATTTTATTAATGTAAGAAAAAACTTAGCGTAGTGCTGTGTTTTTATCTATCTATCCATCCATCCATCTACCCATCCATCCATCCATCTATCTATATCTATCATATATATAGATAGATATCTATAAATCTCTCTCTATATATAGATAGATAATCTATATATGATATCTATATCTATCATATATAGATATCTATAAATCTATATCATATAGATAGATTATATAGTATATACATATATATATTATACACATATATATACATATACATATATATGTACATATACATGTACATATACATATATATACATATTATATAGTATACATATATATAGATTATCTATATATGATATATATTTATAGATATCTATATATGTATATCTATATCTATCATATATAGAGAGATATCTATATCATATATAGATATCTATATATATGTATATCTATATCTATCATACATGGATAGATAGATCTATAGATATATCTCCCGTTGAAGCACTTGATAAGGGGAGGAAGATGTTTGCCCCTGGCTTGCCGTAATTTGGATTTTCAGAGTAAAGGCTTTGGCTCCTTCTCAAGCTCGTTCCGCAGTAACGTCGTTATTTCAGTGGCTTAACGAAGAGTGGCTGCATCCAGCCTTCTGGATTCTGTTTTGTCTCCCAGATGTTACAACCATCTATTAATAGAACCTGCGAGGTTGGCGCAGTTAGAGAGCGCAGAACGAAGCGGGCGGGAGCTGCCTGGGATGCTGCTGGTGACCTGCAGGAACTGTTTGTGCCAGGCGTTGGAGGGCTCCTCCAGCCCCACTGTCCACCAGCCTCTCCCCGCTCTGCGTCGCATCTTCTCCACGTACAGCGTGGCATCCTTTGCGTGTACCAACCGCTTATTGCTGACGCCGTACAGAGCAATAACCCCCAAATCAACCGCGTTCACTGTGATCACAAAAGAAATCTGTTTTCCAGCACTTTTTCTTTCTAACTCTACTAAGAAACATGTTTAACCTTATAAACAGAGCAATATAGTTCAATGGAAGAATTTTGCATCCTGAAGCTACAGAAACAGAACGCGTGAGGATTCTGGTAGCAGCCTTAATCCAGCAAAACGACTCTCTGTGCCTTCCAGTCATATTTAAGAACAGAAGCACTAAATGTGTCATATGCACAGCCAGGAAAATAAAGTCCTGTTTGTAACGTCTGCTGATAATCTCGGAAGCTTTCTTGGGAAACGAGGCATTAAAATAACCAAAAGGCATTTTTGTGGTGAAGTTACTGCTGCTTCGCAGTCTGTCCAATACTGGACCAGTAAAGGTTTTGTACTAAATTAATAAAACGGGCTCTTAAAATTTTAATCAGTATCATGTCTTTGAGTAGCTTTTAACCCAGATATGTCATTCTTTGTAAACTAGCAGGCTTTTCAGACCACGGTAAGCAGAGAGGTGTGGGTTATCTCTTCCTTGAAGATACAGTTGGACCTCTTAAGTTTCAGGATGTTGTTTAATAAAGAAAACAACCCTCTTGGCCCATGAAATGTGGTTCAGATACATTTTTCTAAGCGAGCATTTTGGATTAAAATCGTTCAAATAAGTGTAACTGCTCTGGTGTGTTTTAGCGTGTTCCTTCGTTAGGTCAAGTAGCTGAAGGTTCTTAGGTAACGTTTGAATCGGATGTGCAAACCCCTGGAGGCTTGCAGTGGGTTCTGTTACCTTGAATCTAATGTCTTTTTATTTCTATTATTTATTTTAGGAAACACTCCTCTGCATCTCGCTGTGATGTTGGGACATAAAGGTAGGTAAAAGCCATCAGTTTTATTAGCTCTTAAATTATCCTGAAAACCTGGGGACAAGAGGAAAACAAGTTATTTTCATTTTCCCTATGATCTTGGGTTGAAGATCTTGAAGCTGGTTGAAAGCTGAGCTTTTCTGGCGAGAAGGTGCCACGTGGGTTTAGAAGAGAAGAGTTGGAGAAGAAGTGGAAGCTGGCGTGGGGCTAAAGTCAAGGAGCTGGCAGTGAGTGGGGCAGGGTGGGAGGGAGTTGTAGCAGTTGGAGTCTTTGAGCCTAGAACAAGAGCAGTGGGTGGACCCGGCTCCTCTCTTTTTGCAGAGTTAGAAGGGAATTGGGAAACCTGGAACATCACAGAGGACAGAGATAGAACTGGAAGCACTGGAGACCCGCGTGGTCATGCCCACTTCCCTTGTGTCCGAGCAGCTGGAGCAGAGGGACACTGAGTATGTGAAGGCAGGGGACGTGATCTGTTCTAATGTGCAGTTAATTTGTGGTACAGAAGGGTCATTAATTTCTGTTTGACGATGCCCTTCCTCTTTGCCAACATGCTTCTGGTTATTGGTGTCACCGTTGCTGCTGCTCTGCTCACTGGTGGTGTTGAACAACCAACGTTGAGCTTTTTCCCACCAAAGTGAATCAGAATAACAACCTCTAGAGTAAATGGCTCCTGTTAGTGGAAACGTAACTGCTTGCCTGCTTTTTGCCTACTCCTTCCCTCATTTCTGCTGGGCTGTTTCCTCCGTGTCTGGGCTGGGACACCCGCAGGAATCTGGTGGCTCTCCTCCTCCCACATCCCTTTGAGGGTTTCCTTACTGCAGAATTTCCAGGTGCAGGATTTAAATTTCTTTGCCATTTCAAGCGGAAAGTGTAAAAGTAGTCATGTTTCAAGACTGGGAAGAAACCCTGAGCGTGATTGTTCGGTCTGTGGGACAGTAAAATTCTGTTTCACTACTGAAACACGTACAACTTGGTCTCATCCAGCTGGGTGGGTGCTGCTCCTGGTGCTGCTCCAGGGGAACTCTGTTGGGTGAATCACCTGGCAGATCTGGCGAGGGGAAGGCAGGAAATGCAGTTAGTTGTCTTCGGATGCTTTGGTAATGCCTGTGAAATGATCTAAGATAATTGGGAGTTGGAGGAGGAAGCAATTTGGGAGGAAGAGGGGAGAGAGGCGGCTTACGCAGAAGAGGAAGTGGTAGAGCTTGCTGGAATCTGCCGGTATTTGATGCTTTTTAAATGAGAAGAAAAAGAAGTTATGAAAAATATGAGATGGCAGTGAGACAAATAGGTCTTAAAGTGTTTGCTAGAGGTTGCGGACAGAAGGGTTTTTTCAACTGGTAAAAAACGGTGCTTTATCAGAGCCGCTCTTCTCCAGCGATGGCCCCAGACCAGAGGTTTGGAACCCCAGGAGGAACCGGAGGCAGAAGCCTGTCTGTAATTTCTCAGCCTTAAATGAAGCGTTTGTTCTCTGTAGAATGGTTTGTTGTTTTGTTATTACTTTGTGCTTTCAGGCACTGGTGATCGGCTGTGTAAGTGACTCCTGTTGGGCCTTATCTCAGTGTTTGTTTCAGGCTTTGGTCCGTCACGGTCGATGGTTCATACCGACAAGTTTTGGTGGGTTGGGTGTAGAAGGGGTTGTGTGGTTTTGGTTACAAGGTTTCGTGAAGGGACGCTTTCCGTACAGCTACAGCAGTGTCACACCACGTTAATAAATCCAGACGACTTTGATCGGGGGTGATGCTTCTAACAAAAGTGATAGAAAATAATTTACCCACTTTCATTCAGTGCAGTTGAGTCTTTATTCCAAGCCTCTCTTCAAGTGTGGCTAATACATGTTTTGGCTCTTAAGATAAAAAGCTGTCTGTTCCTTGCTGGTAGATTCTTGGGATGAGTTCCCACCCCATGTATAGCACAGCGAGGGGAGCTGCTTCTTCCCTCTGCTCCTTTTCTCCTTGGGATATATTTTCAGTGTCAGTTTGGCGGTGATCCCCCCAGAGCCAGGGGTCCTCTCCTGCCTCGTTAATCCCTCTAGTTGATATCCAAGGTCAGCTTTTTGTCTTTCTGGGTGATGCCTGCAGACTGTTGGGCTGGGTACCGGGGCGTTACAGCCGGGCTTTTCTGTAGCACAGGGTGAATTTCCATCCTGTTTAACTGGAAACGTAACCTGGATGGGGAAGGTGAGCTGATTTGGCCGCTCGCAGTACGGTGTTGCTATTGTGGTAGGCACTATATTTAAGCAGCCATAAAAATACCTCTCCGTGTGTGCTGGCCAGGTAGTCAGGGCTTTTGTTTATTCACTGCAAAAGATAGTATATTCACCGGTGAAGTATCTCTTCCTTCCCAAACCCTGCGCTTGCCAGTGACTCACGGTTGTTGCATCTGGAAGGACTGGTGTGGTTTCCTGTAACACCTACAGCCGGGGAATAATTCGGGAAGTGCCTCTGTCCGTCAGTCCTGCACATCCTATTCCTAAGGAGATGTTCCCACAGCTCCAGCGTGGATTTTAATGAGACGTGGAGAGGACATTTTCTGTAGTTGGAAACTGAAGAACCGTTTCAAGTGAGGGCAGCTCATACAAAGCGTGGAAACACAGAAGGCTCGCTTCTCTCATTAATTTTAAGGACTATTTGTCATTCTGTCGTCACCTTTTAACCGTCAGCAGAGAGGGGAATGCAGGTTGAGCTGTCTTGGCTGAGAACTGCGTGGCTTTGAGATGTTGGCAGCGCTTTATGGGCACAGCATTTGTACTCCAAGTGTCGGGGACAGCAGTGACACACACTCTTGCTGGTGCTCCTGATGAAAAATGTAGGGTGTTGCAAGCAGGGCATGAGAGTTGTGTGTGCTGTTATCTGTATGACATCTGTACTCCAGATGTCGTAGAATCATAGAATGGCCCAGGTTGGAAGGGACCTTTCAGACCAGGGAGTCCAGCCATGGACTCAGCGCTGCCCAAACCCCCACTGCCCCGTGTCCCTCAGCACCACGTCAGCCCGGCTTTGGAACCCCTCCAGGGATGGCGACTCCACCACTGCAAGTCCCCTCTCAGCCTCTTCTCCAGGCTGAACACCCCCAGCTCCCTCAGCTGCTCCTCACAAGACTTGGTCTCCAGACCCCTCACCAGCTCCGTTGCCCTTCTCTGGACACGCTCCAGCCCCTTAGGGTCTTTCCTGTCGTGAGGTGTTAGTGCTACACCCCCTGTTCTCGTTGTACAGCCGGTTGTGCCTGTGTTCGGAGGTTTCCTAGCTCAGTGTGGTGGTTTGCCAGCTTTAGATGCCATCTCACCACGAGATGCTACAGCACGTAGGGATGTGTTGGTGTCACAGCTTCCTCTGGCCCCCCATACACAGTGTTCTCAAGATGCCTAGTCTGTATCTCCATGCACATTTCTGTGTGCATTGATCGATCACCAATTATGCAATTATGGTTTTAGTGCTAATATTAAACAGGGAAATGTTATAAAGATTTACCTAAATGGTTTTTTTTTATTTTGTTTAGAGTCTAACTCATGCATGTATTTTGATAAACTGTTTAATATATTAATTATCAATTACTTTTCCTTTATTATGAATCATATTCTACATCCTTGATGTTTACTGTAATTAATTATGACTGTTCTGTTACAGAATGTGCCCACTTGCTTTTAGCCCACAATGCTCCAGTAAAGGTGAAAAACGCTCAGGGATGGAGCCCTCTTGCAGAAGCCATCAGCTATGGAGACAGACAAATGAGTAAGAACCGCCGCTTCCCAGTTCATCAGAAATTGAGGTTTCACTCAGAATAAGAAAACAAAGGTCTTCAAGCTAGGGTTCTTTTAATACTACTTATTTTAGTTCTTTGAAGACTTTATTTCAATCAGCTGAAATATTTGTATGTAAAGATGATACGACAACCTCTACATGTGTCCGTTTGCTTGCTGAGAAAGAAATTGCAGTAGGATACAGAACGCTGAGCAGAGTTCTAAGGCTTTGCTTAAAGAGATTGCAAAAGCTGTAAAGTAGCATTTTATATTTTTAATGGGAGTTCCAGGCTCAGAATGGATTTTAGCTGTATGGAATCACCTAATTGGAGGTAACTCCATGCGGTCGTAGGTGTATTCAATAGATCCGTTGTCGGGGGATGGTGCTGGCCTGTTGCACCTCAAAGAGGCCAGTAGGCAAATACAGTCAAGAGAAAATTCCTGCTGCTCACTAGTGGATGTTAGTAGTGTTTGGTATTACCATGTCCCATAGCGGAAAACTCAGTATATATTTTATATATACATTAATATATAATTAGCATATTAATGAACCATTTTGTAATAGCCTAACAATGCTCTGCTCATCAGCTCCTCACTACTAAAGAATTTTCTCAGTGGCAGTAGACGTTACGCTCGTGTTCAGTAATAGACTCGTGTCTCCACATGTTTACTAATACACGTGTTCTTGACATAATCCTATACTTTATAGTATAAACAATGATGGAAGCTTTTCTTCCTGCTGTGAGCAGAGTAGGCTGGGCATAATTACCGTACCTGGAAGCGAATTTCTCCAGGGTCTGATGAAGTGTTACATTTGCATGGTTTGGTCTCTTTATTTTTTTGAGTCATCAAAAACTGACCCTAAGCTGTAATTAACAACCACACAGAATAGCTTGACCTTACAGTTAATTTCTGTGTAGTCACAGCACTCCTGAGGAAGCTCAAACAGCAGTCCAGGGAAAGTGTTGAAGAAAAGCGACCTCGATTATTAAAAGCCCTGAAAGAGGTAAGTTCAAGGCGGTTGTGTTGACAAAACCAGCCCATGCTGGGAGGCAGGGGCTTATCTTCTTAGTAAAACTGCAAAAAAATGTGTTGCTTTTCTGAGTCTCTTTTGCTCTTAATAGCCATTGTAACTTAGTAGGTCCATTTTAAGGGGCTCACAGAGTGACATGCATTTTTAAGATGGTACTTTCTTCTCAGCTTCTAGAAACGTAAATAGAAAGGTTTATGGTAAGACAGGCCCTGCTAGTCGTCTTTGCAAGCTACAAGCTAAAGTTTTAATCTGTATATTTTATTAGTTTTTTAAGGTTTTCTTAAATATTTTGTTTTGGTGAATAATTTACTGGTTTTGTTTAGTCAGCAATCGGGAGTGACGCTTTCTCTTCTTGCTTAGCAATGAAAGAGAGTTTTGGTTTAATGCTCCATCTGCACACAGCAGCCAGTCCTCGAGCACAGCGAAATATTCCTCAGTGTAAGGAAACCAAGAGGAAAAGCTCAATTTCCTCCATTTCAAACTGCTGCTGATGTGTTAAAACCTTGGTTATAAAACACAGGCGTTTATTTGACACTTGCTAATTTTAATCAAGTCACCCCTATGGTGTTGCATGTCATGTAAAGGAGTTGGCTGGTGTGTGTTTGTGTCGGTAGAGGAATTTTTGTCTAATCACTTAAATGTATTTTCAGAGGACAATTTGAAATTTGTGTAGATTTTCTTGCTGAAACTTGATTTATTAATTTAAGCCAGAACATACAGTTTCATGGGGTTGGATGTGATCAGTCAAAGCGAGCAAAGAGCTCTATAGATCTTTTTTAAACACATACTTACAATAAATCTTGTACAATCCACAGCTGAAGAGATGTGTAAGTTGTTATTTAAAAAAAACATATTAAAGCCAGTTCATATTAGTTACATAAAAAGATCATTATTGATTCCTCTGTAGTTAAAGCTTCAGCAGTGTTTGGGTATCCATTCAGATACTAACAGTAAAGAAAAAATTGCCTTTGTCTGGCAAAACACAGCTTTTGCCTGTTTGTCAGCAAATTTTACAGTTGCCATTTAGAGTAAAAAGCTTGTTAATGTATTCTTCCTTTCATCCCAGCTAGGTGACTTCTATCTAGAGCTTCACTGGGATTTTCAAAGTTGGGGTAAGCCACTGCATGTTCCTTTCCCAGGGAGATAATATATCAGTCTTCAGCACACTCCTTCCTCAAGCTTAAATGCTCCTCTGGTTTGCATGTTGGGAGGTTCACAACCCAGTTCTCAAGATCCGAGTTACAAAGAAAGGACAGGCAACATTTTTTCTGAATTATTTTTGCTTAATCATTTTTGGAACTGATTTCTCTTCTGTAATCCAGTGTCACAATATGGGGGGGAAACAGGCTGTTGTCTATTGGAAGAGTAAAATATTGAAGTGTCTCTATCTGGTCGATAAGACATTGCATCTCCATCTCTTAATACTGTACTGGCTCACGGCTCCACTCTGTCAAATCTATGATTTGACTAAACTGAGTACGTTGAATTATTCTTTTCGCTGCTTGTGGGTGTTGTACTTTAATTACAACAGCTTTAATTGGGCTTTCAGTTGGCCCAATGTATAAGTAAGCTATCAAATTATGAAACTGAAATCTCAAACAGCTAGAAGACAAATTATTAGAATTTATAAATGATTTCGCTGTGGCTGGGAACATCTTAAACCGTGTCCTGGTGCTGAAAGTAGTCTGTACGGTTACAAATCAATTTTACAGCTATTGAATAGAAACACCCTGGTATCAGCCAGTTGTCTTAATATCGAGATCCTCATGGCAAATGGGGATGCTCTGCTTGTATTAAAATACATCGAGATTCAAGCTGAACTGTAGTTTTAATAGAAATAGTTTGCAGAGGAACCTCAGTGTCCTCATTGCATTCTCTCTCCCTCCCTTTAGTGCCTTTACTTTCCCGAATTCTGCCTTCTGATGCATGTAAAATACACAAACAAGGTATAAATATCAGGTAAGTCCTGGTTTTGCAGTGTTTTATCTAAGTCATGGCTGTCTGCACATCGGGGAGAACGCTGGACTGGATGTGGGCTGAAGGAAATCACCGAGGATTTGGTTTTCTGTATTGATGTGAATTTAGCTTCAGTTCCTAAATTAAAGAGCAGAAGCGCTCAATCTGCATGAGGCTTCGTATCAAAGACATGACACTAATTAATTGAAAAATAGGAATTTGGTATTTTTAACTCCACTTCAAATAAACGAGCTTTCAATATTTTGCGGGAAAAATATCCCTGCTCCAGTCTGTGTAGTGAAAAAAGTGGTAGAGTTTCTCTTTTTACAGTGCTTTACGTGACGGATTGGAAACTCCGTAGGGGGCTTCCAGGAGTCTTCCCAAGCTCAGCCCTCCGACTGCTTTGCCTGGGGTTTGGGAGGATTAGGATGTCTTTTCTGTCTTTTTTTCTTTAGGTTCCAAAGTTTAAAACAACCAAAAAATCAAGAATGGGACTCAGAAGATTTGATCTGTAGAGAATTTTGCTCTGATAAAGCTGTTAGTGTAGGGCAGAACTGACTTTTTAGGTCAAATCTGAGTCTGAGATCATTTTTTGGATGGGTTTTTTTCCCTTCTCATTTTCTGTGTTATAAGACCAGCACTGAGTGGGAACAGCTACAGATTCCTTCTTGAAATCAGAGGGAAATAGATGCTGGTGTTAAGCAGTCACCCCGTAAAGCTGAACTGGGCACATAATTCAGGTTCTTCAGCCCTCTCTGCTGAAGGGCTCCATCTCTTACCAGTAAGAGAGATGAACTGCTAGGGACATCTTTGTCCTTGCCTCCATCTTCTTGTTATTCAGGTCAGCAGAAGTGTCTCCTTTGTGTTGGCGAGGGGAAGAAATAGAAATAGCGACTAAAATAAGTCAAATTAAAAAAAAAAAAAAATCAGTCTGTTTCTCAGTTCTCCTTGTAATTTGGGTCATGTCCCTAATATTGTTTCTCAAATCAGTGGCTGCTTCTCGTAGAACAGGGGGTTGTTTTTCTCAGTGCGTAGCACGTACTGGCTGTGTAAATCCTGCCACTTCCTCGTGCTGGCAGCTTTGGAATACATTTTTCTGAAGAAAACTGTCCCTTTGGCTGTGAGGTTAGCGTGGGAATAGTGGGGAGTGCATGTATAATGGCAGAGGTGTTACAATGGGAAATCTGTACACAGCAATATTTATTTCTGCATCCAGGCTTCGCTAATAGAATTTTCTGTGAAAACTGAGGCTTCAGTGTGTTTGGTCGTGACTTTAAAAAAAAATTTAAATGCTTTTACTTGTGCTCTGAACTTGGTGGGGTGTGTGAGTGGTCATGGGTAACCTCGTTTCAAGTGCTGCTATCTTTTCCCAGGCTGGACACAACTCTCATAGACTTTACCGACATGAAGTGCCAACGAGGGGATTTAAGCTTCATTTTTAACGGTGATGCCGCGCCCTCTGAATCTTTTGTAGTTTTAGACAATGAACAAAAAGTTTACCAGCGAATACACCACGAGGTAAAGGTCGGGGTGAAACACATCAAGCTTTTACTTCACTTGAGAAGTCTGGCTTACTCTGTTAAGCCAAACCTGCCTCTCAAAAAGACCCAAACGAACTCCAAAGAACCATAAATCAGAGAATTTTTGTTTTGTGGTTATAACTTTAGCTGTAGAAGTGACGTAAAGTTCTGCTATGACAAACTGCTTTTGAATATAGACTTCTAAATGAGGAAAAAGCTAGAAAGGGAATCTTTGGGGAAAATCTTTCCTCGTTTTACATACAAATACATAAACATGTTTGAAGTTCTGACAGGTGCTGCTCTTAATCTTCCCAGTGGGCTAATTTTGGTGTCCTCGGGTGGGTTTTCAGACTTGCTGCTGCTTCGCATCCACTCACTCGCTTTGTGGCCAGTTCAGTCGTTAATGCGGGGGATGACTCACTGGACCCCTTGTATTTAAGCCTTACCCCTGGTAATTAAAAACTTTTAATTATGGCTTTATTCCCCAATCGCTTCAGCATATGGATCTGTGCCCATGGAAAGCTCTGGCTGCTGGATAAATCACACTTGGATGCCTTGTTTGCATTAATATTTAATATTAAACTATTTGGTAACCATTTGGCCAGAGCTTCTGTAAAACAGTTTCAAAATTCAGGAAATGCTTGTTCTGGGAAAAGTTCCAAAAGAAAAGGTTTATTGATTTACTTTTTTTTTTTAATTTTTTTTTTTTTAAGAAGTAATCATT
>VZRU01012607.1:83805-95624 GCA_013398155.1 Pedionomus torquatus | reverse complement strand
TATTCAAGAGAGAAGCTGACTTGGTGCTCAGACATATGGCTTAGTGTTGGGTGGTGTGGGGTTTTGTTTTGGTTGTTGTTTGGTTGGTTTTTTGGTTGGGTTTTTGCTGTTTGTTTTTTTTTCCCATTGGTTGGACTAGATGATCTTAAAAGGTCCCTTCCAACCTAGGTGATTCTGTGATTCTGTATAGCCTGCTAAATGACAATATAGTAGTTTTTTAGGCTATAAATAAATTAGGTAAGTCTAGGAAACACAAAAGATAGTTTTGATTAAGCTGTAGAGGAAGTATCTATCCTATCTGGCTAGTGCAAAAAAAAAATGCTTGGTTTAGGGATTTAGTGATAGATAGGTGCAGAGAGCTGTTGTTCTTTCTAAATCTGTTTTCCTGACTGTGACATGAAGCAGTTCATTTAAGAAGATACAGATTAGCGTAGCCAAAGAATGTCTGAATGATGAGTATCTTCACAAAGTGGATTACCGTAGAATATATGTTGTACCTTTCATACCGTGTTCATGTTTATTTATTTAATTTTTACCATATGGCAGCAGCAGAGACATTACAGAAATCCAGAGACTAGAACACAGCTGTTTCTTCCCATCCTTTAAGATCAATATAAATTATATTTACAAAAGCCTAGCAATTACATTCATGTTAAAAGACACTAAATTATTCATGACAAAAAATAAAGACATGCTATAAATAACATATCAGTTTTATTACACTAATTCAGCTAATATTTATAAGTCACCAACTATCTTCCAGGAGTAAGAACGCAGCAAAAACAAAGGCACTTACTTTGTGACATCTGCTTTGTGGCATCCTCATAGAATTAGTCAGTCTGAGCCAGGTATTCAGACATCTGAACCTAAGAAGATTAGCTATAAATGACCTTAGTTCTGTCATTCTGTGATTCAAATGATCTTGCATTCTGTCAAAGGCAAGGGCCCCAAATTTTAATTGTTCCTTAAAAAAAAAAAAAAAAAGCTGAATATCACTACAAAGATGAAATATACCGTATATAAAAAATTGGATGAGATCCGTCCCTATCTATAAAACCCTGACAAGCTTCAATTATCAAACTTTACATTGTAAAATGTCAAAATCCTTTGTAGCATTAATTGCATTAGTCCATAGAGAAGGAAAACTACTGTCAATACAATTTCCAATTTTCCATCAAAGTAGGCTTTGTCCCATTTTACACAATTAGAATTTAGTTTAATATGTCCCAAAGAGCATCACTGAATGAACTTGTAGAAATTACTTGCGTATATTTTTTTTTTGGTGTTGACTGCCCAGAAGATATCCTACAAAACACAGTTGCCCAGGCTGGGCCAAAACCAGCTAAAAATGTGGAAGAAGTAGAGCCACAAAGCAGCCTTGTCAGAGCTTCTCATTAGATAAAGCTGGCTAGAGCTACTACAGGCATCATGCTAATGCAGGTCTACCAGTCAAGATTCATAGCTCTTGGCAAAACAAAATAGGGCAAGAGAGCACATAGAAAAACACTCATAGAATCATTTAGATGGGAAAAGACTTGTGTCCAACCATGGCTGTACTAAATCCCTCTGTCCATGTTGCCACCAACAATGGTAAACAGCCACAGTCCCAGTACTGACCTCTGAGGAACATCATTTGTCATGGGTTACCAGTTGGACACCAAGGTGTTGAGTGCAACTCTTTGAGCATGTCTGTCCAGCCAATTCCATATCCACTGAGTGGTCCATCCATCAAATCTACCTCTCCAATTTAGAGACAAGGATATCATGCAGGATGGTGTCAAACATTTTGCACAAGTCCAGGTAGATGAAGTCAGTTGTTCTTCCCTTATTCACCAGTGTTGTAATGCCATCACACAAGGCCACCAAACTCATCGGGCATGATTTGCCTTTAGTGAAGCTATGTTAGCTGTCACTGGTGTCCTCTCATCTTATTTAAATTGAAGAGAAAAAATTCATACCACCGGACCCATCCAAGGAAACCCCATCTACGCCAGTCTTTCATTTGTTTTCTAATATAAGAAACCAGAATTGAACATGATATCAAGAAAAAAAGCTCACCTGAGCCCTGAAGAACAGCATTACCATGTTAATATTTTTCTGTTTCCTAAGAATTCTTCTCTGGTAATTTTAGGATCATACTTGCCTCTTTCAAGACTTCTTCCTGTTTACAGTTCTATTATTCTGTGATCAGTCAAAATATCCAGCTGCTTATTCACATCTTTCTCCACCTTTTCCCCCAAGTTGATGAACCTCTATTATAAAGCAAAAGCTTCTGCTATGAACTCCCAATACAGGCATTAAAAAGAGCCTTAGGCACTGTGATGTTCAGCACTGGAAAGCCTAATAGTCAGGGACTGGAATATATGAAACTGACTTTAGTAAACAAAAAATCTTACACATATCACAAGGGTGAATGAGGACTCTGCTTTGGGAATGCAAACAGCCAGTGTGCTGAGCTCTGGGAAACCAAAGAAATCCAAGGGGAAATGTTAAAATTTATGTATATATGAAATCTTGTTTTCTGCATGGGCTTATGTACCTATTTTGTGGCTGAAATTGAGAGCCCCGATGACTAGAGATGAACTTTATAAATTCACTTACCTCACTTTAGCAAGAGTGCATCCACAGAGGATTTGAGGCCAAAGGAATTCTTCACATTTGCCTTCAAAGGGAAGAAACTCTGAAGATTCTCATGTTAGGACCCTCTGTTGTGGAGAACTCATTGTTATACCTGACTCTTTAGCAAAGTAAGAAGCNATAAAATAAAATAAAATAAAATAAAATAAAATAAAATAAAATAAAATAAAATAAAATAACAAACAGAAAATCAATGAAAGATGTTTAATCCTTGAAGTGGAGGGAGGTTACCAGTTCCACAAGTATACGTGGCCTTTCAACAATTCTGTATGTGTCCTGCAAAAGGGGATGAGCAATGGGATGGCAAAGTTTGTAGGCAGCCCTGTTACTCAGCATCATAAGGATGAGGACTGGTTGAGATGAACTGCATTTCAGCAGACCAAGGTTTATATCTGAAATGACAAATGAGATTCAATGTGTTTAAAAGCAACACTAGGTGAGGGATGATGTGAAGGAAGTCTTCCACATGTGAAATTAGAATTGTCCTCAATTGTCTGTTTCTCCCAAGATCTTCTCCTGAGTAGAATGACAAGCAGTTTGGTGGTCAGCAGAGATAAAATAAGAGAGCAAACAAACAAATTAAAAGTCAAGAAAGGATTAACAAAATAAAGAAGAGAACACAATTGTTTTGCTACATAAATCCATGCTGCATGTGAACAATGAACACTATATTCAGTTCTGGTCTCTTTATCTCAGAAAGGACATGGTGGAACTGGAAGCTTCTCAAACTTCCTTGTTGTTTCAGCTAAATTTGTAAAACAGTTTGTTTTTAACAAACAGTTGACCAGGCTAGGGTTTTTTAGAAAAATAGAGATCTTTAAGGGAATATGACAAAAATCTACAAAACTCTGAGCAGTACAGAGAGAATGGATAGATGCTGACAATAATCTAGTTTGAGATATCATCTGAATTTTAACATGAGAAGAAGCAAGCTGCTGTTTTTCTTCTGTTTATGGTGCTTCTGCTTCTGTATGCAAATATAATATATTAGTAGTAGGCTGACAAAACAAATGAAAATTAAATATGTTATTGATCACTTTCCCAGGTAACAAGTTATCCATTTCCACAAAACAGCTTGCACAGTTCACAGCTCCACAGAAATCTAAAACACATGCCAGCATGGAAATAAAAAAAAAAAAAAGAAAAGATTATTTTATGTAAAGCTAGTAAACTGATTGAGGAAGCATATGGAGATAAGGAAAAGCTACAGAGCTTCCTGTGGTTGGTTCAGCTAAAATACAGTATTTGAGCTGTTTTTCTCAAAGTGAGAGACCACAGACCCTTAACTATATATAGCAGTGGCTGAGGTCAGCATTCTAAGGCACAATCCAGCAAAAGCTCATTCACAGGCTAACATAAAAGGTGATGTTTAAGAGATATATGGTGTGGTATCTCCATCAGCAAGGAAGGAACAAGTCTTAAACACAGCCATGGCCTGCTTCACAAAAAGCTTTTAAAACCCACAGAGGCAGTTGAAAGCCAGTCTGCCACTCGACTGTCAGCCAAAATAAAACAGGTCAAGCATTATGCATTCACAATTGTACAAACTGAGAACAAACATGCGACTCCATTCTGAACAAGCTGTAAGGGGTGTAGACATCGTGCTTCTAGGAGAAAGTTGCAGAAATGACCCTTCCAGTCAAGCAGCTAGATGCTGCTTCACAACTTTTTTTATGAGATCATTAGGCTAACTGCTTGCATACATTAAAGCAGTGGGAAACTTGCACATGAGAAAAAAGCAAGTACAAAGGAATACACAAGTTCTGTAGGAGCATCACTAACCATGAAAGTATCATCTTGAGAGAAGAAGGAAACCCCTTCTGGCTTGCAAAGATTTCAACTCCACGAAATAGTCTCCTTGGATTCACTGGTGAGGGATATACATAACCAATGCAGACAAAGTGAACTACAGAAACAAGCAAACTAAAGGTAGGATAAGTACTATCTAGAAATGAGTGAGTAGCATTTTTTTAGTCATTTGTGTCCTACAGAACAGACCAAAACTTTAACAGTCCACAAAAAGGAACCTGCATTTATGTCACGTTTCTCAATAAAATGAAAAAAACCCCACTGTTGGATGTCCTCAGATGCTGAAATGAAACACGACTTCTCTCACTCTGGAGAGTGAAAAAAGCAGTGGATGCCAACAATCTTTTGTGCAGGAGAGAGCACACATCAAAACCTGTGGGAGTTAAAGTTAGGTTGCTTTTCTGTCTTTCCTTGGTGATGTGGGAACATGAAAAAAGGCAGCAAGACAACACTTGTCCCTTGAGTTACACAAGGTGAGGATGAGTATACAATGGGAAAGAGAAGAAGGAGTATAGGTAGAAAATAAATTATAAGAACCCATAGACGACATAAGCTGGTGAAAAGCAGGATGAGGAAAAAAAATTACATTAACATTTTTTAATGCTATACATGATTATAAAAGGAAAGAAGAAGAAGAAGAAAGAAGAAAAAATAATAAAGTTGGAAACATGATCTGAGGGGTAAAGTGCCATGAAAATTAAAAGGAGACATTTGTGAGAGGAATGAAGAAAAAAAATTGGAGGGAAAGAAAGCAAATGAAAAGAAAGACAGGCTAAAAGGACAAGGAAAATAAAACTACTTCTAAGAGAAGTATTGTGGCTAAAGTGCTACAAAAAGCAGAAATAAGCATCTGCATTAGCAATAGAGGTTTATTCTTTACTGTGAGGATGGTGAGGCACTGAACAGGCTGCCCAGGGAGGCTGTGGATGCCCCATCCCTGGAAGTATTTAAGGCCAGGCTGGATGGGGCTTTGAGCAACCTGGTCTGGTGGGAGGTGTCCCTGCCCATGGCAGGGGGGTTGGAACACAATGATCTTCAAGGTCCTTTCCAACTCTAACCATTCTATGAGTCTATCTCGTTGCTGAAATGTTCTAGTTTCTATCTCTGTGTACGATTCTGCTATGTGGATTTGTGGCATTATTATATTTGCACCCAATTTGGACAGAAAATATGTAACTTTGTAGGAAAAAATAAAGCAAGCCTAAAAGACCCACGTAAACCAATTTAAGGGAACAAAAAAATTAACACCCAGAGATTGGGACTTGAGTGCAATTAAAAAAAATTTAAAAAAAAATTAAAAAGGGAGATAAAAACTAGTGAAAATATATGAGAATGTCCCCCCTGAAATCTACAAAGGTAAGCTGTTTTAAATTACTTATGGTTTGATTTTTGTATTATAAAAATGTATACCAAACATCAGG
The DNA here is from genome assembly GCA_013398155.1 of Pedionomus torquatus. NCBI lineage: Eukaryota > Metazoa > Chordata > Aves > Charadriiformes > Pedionomidae > Pedionomus > Pedionomus torquatus. The sequence goes on along the minus strand of VZRU01012607.1, from coordinate 89,757 downwards.
CATTCCCCTGTTACTGCTGTACGTGTATATTTATTTTAAAACATCTCTGCTCTCTGAATAACTATTTAATCTTTTGCTTTCTCTCCTGCAGTACGCATGTCATCTGTTATTTAGTAATGGACAGAACCACTTGAGCAGTCACAAGTAACATGCAGACATATAGACTATCTGACAATTTGTTTAATTAAGGCTCTAAAAATCTCAGATCTTTCTAAGAAGCTGGTGGCTGCCTGTCTAGACAATGCCAGTCATGTGAGGGTTAAGCAATGCATTTAAAAGTGACAAGTACTCAAACACTACTGAATTATTAGAAAAAGATTCTGGAAAGCATTGACGTTACAGAAACACAAGCACTGTCAAACATGACAATAAATCACTTGTCACAGGAAAAGAGCAAGAAATGTTTAGTGCAGCAGATACTTCTGTGATTTATATGCAGCCCTGATCTTTGTCAAGAAATACAGCAAACAGGAAACAATGTGAAGTGCATTGTCACCAAGGAAGAGAATGCATATCCTGCAACTACGAATGAAGCAATTAGACTATCTATTGCACACACATGTATGGTTACCAGCTCTCTACAAATACTGTCAGGATTAATGCTGTCTTTAGAATGACACATCTGCTTCTTTATTTTTGCACAGCATGCACAAGCAGGATTTCACTTACAATGCGAACATTGATTTTTGCCTTTTTTTCCTTCATTTTTAAAATGTCACGTCTAAAAAACACAGACAATAAATAAGTTAATTTAAAATGACATCTGTATCAGGGAACAAGAGAAAATGGTTTTAAATGATTCAATACTATCCTCTTTGTTGCACATATAGCTTCTTTAGCTGTGGAAATATTTCAGTTCTCTCCTCCTGCCCTGTCACTTTACCTCATGCTCATTTACAACGTTGCTGGATAGTAGCTTAAGAAATTATTCAAACCAGAAAGAAAGCCTGCAATTTTCAGACTAAATCTACAAAGTTATTTGTCTACAGTACAAAGAAGAAATAAAGAAAAAAGAAAAAAAAAAATTAAGTACTGAGATACCAAGTAAAATCCAGGTACTTCAAATCTTTGTGGCTTTTGCCTTAAATGATTCTTACCTTTGACCCATCTGTCAGAGAGACCTAAGTGATTAGTGATCTGGAGCACTAAGAGGCTGAGGAAGACAGATTTTTCAGCCTAGAGAATAACCTGCAACTGATTTTATCAGCTACCTGATAAGGGTGTTACAGAGGCAGGCTGCTCAGAGGTGAACAGGGAAGAGGCAACTTTTGTGACAACACAAATGTTAACCAAGGGAAAAAAACTTCCACAGAGAGAGCAGGAAAGTGCAGGGACAAGCGCTCAGAGAGGTTGTGGAACCTCTTGGATGCTTTTCAAAATTCAATTGGCTAAGGACATCAACAACTCATTCTAACGTGGAAGATATCCCTGCTTTGCGTTGGTTAGATGGGACGTACAGATGTCGCTTCCAAACTAAATAATTTTATGATCCTAAATGAGTTTTGAAAAAAGAACACTACTAAATCACGTAAAGAGTCTGGGTATTGTTATCCATGTTTATACAGTGTATGAACATGAAGTCTCCTGCACATTAACTTTGAATCTAGGTAAATTAACACTACTAAAGTAATGGCAGGAGTTTACTTGTAGTTCTGCTTTTTGACTATCCTGAATTATCAACATGTCCAGACTCCTATCAATAGAAAATGAATGAGTCATGAGACTGGATGTTCTGCATCACCATTTAATTCTTCAAATTCAGCTCAACTCAGTGGTAATTCATAGATTCTTACCATAAGAAGGCTGCTTAGCAGCCTGAATAGAAATGAATTAGCCATGCAGTTACCACACACCCATGCTACATAAATATACTTTCCTTGGTAGATTCAACGCTCTACTCCTAAATCTCAATGAACATAAACTACTCTTATTTAGAGATTGTCATTTCAACCTTTTGTTTACTTGCTGAAGGAAACCAGCCAAATTTTAAACCTTTCTTGCAATTTGTTGTGTGTTTTCAGTGAATAAAGAGAACATTCCACCCTCTGGGGATATTGATCTATTCACAGGCTCTAAATTCATTTTTTAAAAGACAGTATAAGAGCTTTTCCACAGTGGATATCTATACAAAGCTGTGAAAAATCAAAGAAAATTAAATTTGAAGAGTAAAGGTTCTCTTTATGTATGTATTGTGAATTATCAACACAAATAGTTCTCTTTTTTCAGCAACAGAAAAAGAGATTCTATAATGGAAAAAAATCTGTTATGGCAAAGGTGAGGAAGGCAAGAAAGCAATTAATTTTTAGTAATACTAATGACTGAAGGAGTGTGCTTTTTTTGCAGAAGTCTACGACACTAAATCATCACATTTTCTTTAAAAAAATAATATCTGTGGTCTTCTCAATTAAATAAATATAACTTCAGAATAATCCTAGTCAGTGATTTACTCCCCTCTGCTAAATGATCTAACCTAATGTAACCTTGATGTAAGATCAAAATCTGCCCCCTTGTTAAAATCAGGAATTCATAAATCCAAATTTGATAACTGTCTTTTTAAATCTGCCAGAAATTTAAGTGAGACCAGCAAATACTGTATTTAAGGTCAAGGCATATAATTGCACTTCAAATAAAGCTTGTCAAATAAGGTATGCTAACTGGGAGTTATGAGTAATAAAAATTTAAGGTGTTTAACCGCAAGGTTTATTTATATGGGTATAGCTTAATCACAACTTCACAACAAAATCCCAAGTGTTTATATTTCTTGATTGTTTGAAAAAATCATCCAAAACACCCTTTGATAAGTTTTGTAGATTTACTGACTTTATCTGATAACAGGAGTCTATGGTACAACATAGGTTCAAGTGAAGGGTTATTTGTTCTCCTCTTACTAGCAAAGATACTCAAGATGGAAAACAGGTGAGGTGATACAGCATTCACAAACCTGACTGAACCTGCAGTGCTGGCAGTCTAGAAATCAACATCATTTAGTATGTAACGTAAGCATTCTTAGTACAGAAACAATAGACACAATAAAATCCCAGATTGCCAATTTTCACAGTGTGTTTATGACAGAAATATACTACTATATATACTATAATATATAGTACTATATATATATTACTACTGAAACTGAAAGAGTAAAATTCTATGAAATGCTCCAAGTTTAAGTCATCGTCTGGGTCTGGCCAGTACCAAACACCAGGCAACTCTACAAAAGTGTCCTAAGGTACGTCTTCTATCAGAATAGGAATTGGATACATTTGTCAAAGCAAGCGTTTTGCACAGAGGTCATACTTTGAAAGTTCATCCCACTTTTGGAGAAGTCATTAGTTCCAGTTGTATCCACCTTTTATCTGTATGGATCCTCTCTCAAACATTGGGAAGCAACCAAAAGAGAATTAACTTTTTAAGTAAAACCACTGTACATCAAATCAGTTACCTTTCAGGGAATTACAATGAGTGTACCAGCTATTGAATCAAAGTTATCACTTCATAAATCATACTAGGATCAAGTCAATGTCAGACACACCGCATGGTTGAGTGGTTATTTCCCCTGGTAAATTAAAACCCTGATATCCTACAGCTGCTAACATTTACAAAAGCAATTATATTCAGAACTGACCTGGTATACTTGCTGGGAAAAATCCTGATATGGTAGGGTTTTTTTCAGGAAGTCATTGCAATTTCCCTTAGAGGAAAGACAGAAACAGCACTGGATTTTTCATGTTTGCAACAGAATACATTTCATCATGCTTTATAGAGCAAATTAATAAGTAACAAACACTGCACTCATATCTGGAAAGTCCTAATCCTGTATGACACTTACTGTAAAATAAACAGATTTACAGAAATGCATTCACTAAGTTTAAAAAATATATTTGAGATTAGAAGTACTAATTTAATGCGACATAATGAAATTGTTCAATCACACACACAAGCAATCTCATACAATAAGAACATATTTTTAACAACTTTGTAATACTTCAAGTTTTTATCAGTATATTTTCCAGGTGAGCAATTTAAAATCTGTAATTTGATTTATAACTGTATGATTCATAATATTTATACATTTAAAACTGAGGTAATGTGCTTTTTCAATTAATTGAAAGAATTTGAAAACATCAAAATATTCCATTGTCAACATTATTGAGACAATGTTATACTGTTTTGCTTTGAAATTTTACATTTATTACATTTTATCTTACATTGTGATTTACATCATGAAAGTTAACTGTCTCACTCCAATCTATTTTACAAATAGATTGTAAATAGATATTTCAAATAGATATTTCAAAATTAAGTGTTTTGCTCTGATTCAGAATGAAAACTAAGGTTAAATATGTACTGCATTTTGAGAAATAAAACCTCTTCTTCCTATGCACCTGCTCAAGAGAAATCAATTTCAAGTAGTATTCACAATACCTTCATCATAACTGCTTTTGTATTAACATACCCTCATTTATATTTTATTTATCACAAAGCTTTTTTCTATAATACTTAGGTCAAATGTTATAAGATGCTGCCCTCAGAAACTAGAGTAATGGTATTATTCCATTCCTCAAAATGTCAGAAACACAGAGCAGGAATCAATTATTTCCTGCAGGACTATTAAAATATTGTACCTTCAAAGAAAAGCAAGTGAACACTTCAAAATAAAAATTTAAATGAGAGAATGGAGACTATAAAAAACTTCAAGATTGACCCATAGATTTTAATTATTTTTAATGAAGAAATTTGAACTGTAGGGCTGAAAGAAAAAAACAGAGTAAATCTTGATACGTATCTTTTGGATGGAGATGGGGGAAGGAATGAAATTGAGGCAGAATCAGCCATTGTTTTGACCACAGTTTACAGTAAACTGAGTTATGAAATTTTGGGAACATTTTAGTCAATTCTCTCTCCCTTAACATGGATGTGGTGTCCATGACAGCAAGAATAATTCTTTGTGCAGATCATTTCCAAAAGTCCAATTATTCATACAGATAGTTTTGAAAGTGAAAGCACACAGCAAGAACTTCAGGAAAGAGGACATTAAGAAAATAACAAATGGTGACTTTTCTGTCCACTAATCCTACAAAATGGGAATAGTTCCTCAAATTGTAAATCTTACATCCTGTGTTGAAGAAACAGCCTAATTTCTATTTAAATCCTATATCAGTGCAGCAGAAATGGTATTCAAGCGCATGAGTTTAAAAAAAAACCACTGAACCAGCATGTGTGATCTCCATAGACAGAGCTGAAGCCTAAAGGGCTAGGTATGTCTCCTAAGATGTTATGACTATCACCTTTCAAATCCTTACTGGAGGTTTTTCCTGTATAAGCAGGGTAGGCTGTGAGAAAAAATAGTCTGGCAAAGTTCTAAGTTGACTCTAAAGAGAAAAGTAGTATATTTTATATATTAAGGATATATTACATATATTATAATACATGACTACTATACAGACCATATATTATATAAAATATTTGTATATTACATACTTTATTAGGATTTTTCAGCACAATACAGTATCAACTCAAATAAGTCCGTCATGTAAGCAATGAGAACAAATGATTTTATTCAAGATTTCAGAATCACAGAATAGTCACGGTTGGTTGGAAAGGACCTTTGAGATCACCAAATCCAATCATATATGTACAAAAAAACCTACCAAACAGAACAAATAAACAAACAAACCAAAAAAAAAAGAAAACAAACCACAACCCCTACCCTACAATCTCAGCTGCTCGACCATGCCCTGAAGTGCCACACCTACTTGTTTCTTAAATACCTCCAGAGATAGTGACTCAACCACTGCCCTGGGCAGGCCATTCCAGTGCCTGACCACTCTTTCAGTAAAGTAATTATTCCTAATATCCAGTCTAAACCTCCTGTTAGACTACTTCCTCTGCTCCTGCCATTCTTCATTTGGGAGAAGAGGCCAACACCCACCTCTCTACAGTCTCCTTTCAGGT
>VZRU01012607.1:68324-81484 GCA_013398155.1 Pedionomus torquatus | reverse complement strand
AGATAGTGACTCAACCACTGCCCTGGGCAGGCCATTCCAGTGCCTGACCACTCTTTCAGTAAAGTAATTATTCCTAATATCCAGTCTAAACCTCCTGTTAGACTACTTCCTCTGCTCCTGCCATTCTTCATTTGGGAGAAGAGGCCAACACCCACCTCTCTACAGTCTCCTTTCAGGCAGTTGTAGAGGGCAACAAGGTCTCCCCACAGCCTCCTCCAAACTAAACATGCCCAATTCCCTCAGCCTCTCCTCATGTGACTTATTCTCCAGACCCCTCATCAGCTTGGTGGCTCTCCTCTGGACACACTACAGCACTTCAGTGTCCTTCTTGTAGTGAGGGGCCCAGAACTGAGCACAGCACACGAGACAGGGCCTCACCAGTGCTTAGTCCAGAGGCACTGTCCCTTCCCTACTCCTGCTGGCCACACTATTCCTGACACAAGCCAGGATGCTGGTGGCCACCTTGGCCACCTGGGCACTCTGCTGGCCCATGTTAAGCCAGCTGTCCACTAGCACCCTGGTCCTGTTCTGCTGGGCAGCTCTCCAGCCACTCNACTGGCCACCAACAAGATTTCACCCCATTAATCACAACTCTCTGGGCACAGCCATCCAGACAGTTTTTTACCCAGTGAAGATTACATTTGTCTTTGCCATGATTTGTCAACTTCTCCAAGAGAATGCTGTGGGGGATGGTGTCAAAGACGTTGCCAAAATCCAGGTAGGCAATGTCCACAGTCTTCTTCTCATCCAGAAGGGAGGTCACACAGTTATAGAAAGGGTTCAGGTTGGTCAGCATGGCTAAGATCAAAAGATAAATATTGTTCCATAGAAAATAATGCTAAATAATGAATCCACAACGCCTGCTTGCTTACTTTTGTTGAAAGTTGAAGCATTCTTCTATTTTTATAGGAAAAATATTGAGGAAATATTAAGTCTTAAGTGTGTGAAGTAGCAGTAGCTTTGTAGTCTGAAAGAGCTTGGGGATTTTCAAAGGACAGATTTATTGAAGCCAAATTCATACCCAAGCAAAACAGACCATATGATTTGTAATGTACAAAATTTTTATTTGACAAATTTTCCTGTTTACTTGCAAATTTGCCGCTTACAAATGGTAGTGTTCTCAGACATTCATTATTCAAAATTATTTGTAAACACAGCGAGCTAATTGTTTCTGGTTGGCACATTGTTTAGAACACTTAATTTGTATTGTTTTGCTCGTTGATATAGCAGATGTTATATTGTCCATTTCCTAACAGAACAACTTATATCAATAATCATCACCTGTGTGAACTTGAAATTATGCATCTGAAATTAATTTTTTTGTCATATTCGAGCTTATTTTTTTAAGCTTTTATTGAATCTTTGTGCTAGTGAAGCTGTGGTGCCTTAGAAAAATACAGAAAACTAAATAAAATGTTCTAACACATTCAGGATGTCTTAACTGAAAATTAATATTCATCAAATATTGATCATCAGAATGCATCACATTCCATATGCAAAGCTGAAAGTAGAAAGACTATTCTTCTCAGATTGAGAATCATTAGCTGAGAAAGTGCAGCCTACATCTCAAATAATAAATACATATATATTTTTTTTCCTTCTAAGAGGTAAACAAACATTAACACAAATTATTCCAGAGGTATTCTCATATATTGACAAATTAAAGTTTAATGAACATAGGAAAATTATGTCTATATTTCTCTCAAGCATGTAAGGAAAAACCAAAAAAATTGCCATTTATTAAGAAAGGAGCATGATGTTACAAAGTACCCTTATTTACCATTGATGCATTGTTTGCTTTTTATTAAATCATTTTAGAAAAAAAAAAAAAAGTTTTTGGGACATAATCCAAACACAATTTTTCTGAAAACTAGTTTCTCAGTAAAACCCTTTGCATTATTTTTTTCTAAAATCTCTATCCTAGTGATTGCAACTCTTTAATCTAGATAAGTAATGTTATTTACAAGTTATTGTGGTCTTTTATTAAAGCACTGCATAGATGGCTGGTATCTCAAAACTGGATGGAGAAACAAATAGAGCAGGGGCAGAATTCTCTGTTAAAACTGTGGAGTTTTTTTTCCCTTGCAGGTCCACATAGACAATTTATATTTCAAAATTGTTACTTAAAAAAACCAAACATATGAAATAAAAACTTTTGATACATCAAATATTTAATCCTATTTCAATATTGAAACAACTGTTGACCTATCTTCATGAGAATCAAACAGTCAAATTTTCATTCAGTTAGTACTGGAAAGATCCAAAGCACAAGGACAGATATTGCGTTACTTATATGGGAGAGCATGTGAATAAATACAGCAAACCTAAGGTTAGAGAGATAAATAATCCTATTTAAATGATGTACTAACTCCAAACAAACCTAAAAATGAGGAAAATACAATGCAAGGCATGAAAGTGGGCTTGAGCTGAGTCCAAAGGTCTGTTTTGTTCCCCAGTTCTTGCACTGATATATCTTTTATGTTCCTATATCATAAACACGGAAGAATTGGTGCCTTTGTGTCTCCCATCATAAACAATTCAAACTAACCTTGTTAAGGTTCTGTATACTTTTGGATAATTTAGAAGAGTGTTTCTCTTCATAATTCAGAATCTCTGAGCACTTCTTAATAAATAATTAATTATAACTACTGTTGAATATCAGTATTTTTATTTTCATGCTGAAACAAAGACTGCATCTTAGGTACCTAAGAACAGTACTTCATATTTTCCTACAAATATTACTGGATTCTAGGGACATAGCCAGTAAAATTCACCTATAATTACTTTAATTTTGATAAGTTTAACTAAATCAAAAGTTTCTAAGCTGGTTTGGCTCCCTCCAGTTTGAAAAAATTCAGGTTCCACTCTTGCCCCAAATGAGGCTAGCAACCAGTGGAGAGAGCATAGCAGAGGGAAAGACAGACCAGAAAAAGATAGGGCTGAAACTAACTAAGCAGAAACAAACAAAAATGGCAGAAGAAGGGTCAGTAGGGGATGTGAAGGCCTGGAGAAGCAGCGGAGGTTGGGGGAGGACAAATTGAGTCTTGAAGAGTTATTAATTAGGTTTTTCATGTGAAGACCCATGTGGAGAAAGCATAAAGTAGGAAAGTAGAAAGTAAGAAGTCTAGTAGACAAGAAAAAGCTGACTGGAATAACAGGAGACATAGCAGGCCTGAAGAGACATAAAGGAGATACTCAGAAACAGAAGTGAGTTTGTGAGCATTAGGAGACTCTCTCCTTCTTTAACAAAGCTTCAGATGCCTGCTGCTCATCACTCACTAGCTGCCAGCATCTATCTGTAACACCTACTAGAAATACACTAATTTCATCCCTTGTCAGTGCCATTTTGCCTGAGGGACATCTGCCTTTTCTGTCAGTTACTTGCTCAACAACTGGCAGTGGTACACACAGCAAAGGTGTACACTCGCCTTCGTCCTGCACATGAGCACTTTTTTTCCCTAGCACACAAGGAAAGAGCCACAGAGATAAACTCCTTCCACAGCCAAAAAGACCATTAAACTAATTCTCCTATCCTTATCTCTTCATTATCTTGTGGCTTAGCAGTTGTGTCATTCCATAGAGCAGCAGACTCTGCATTAATTGCTAGTACTAAATAATTACTAGTAATTACTCGTAATAAATTACTAGTGGTCACTTCACATGCAGAAATTTGTTTTGACAAAAGATTTCTATAAGATGAGACTGTATCCCTTTTTCTTCCTCAACACCTTGTAAATCACCACCACTTCCTGAGCCCTCAAACCTTTGATGTTTTTGACCTCTAAGCACATCAGGATAAATACAGCCTAAGATTACCAGCGTTTGGTCCATTCATGACACGTTTCTCCTAAGAGTGGCAAAATGACTTCACGTTCAGCCATTTTTCCATAGTAAGTGCTCATACAGGGTCCTCTAATCTGCCTCCACACAAATCAGGAATTTTAGCCTTAAACAAAGGTTGGATTGGCAATGGATTCACAAGGCAGTATGGCAAAGAACATATTGCCTATAGCAAGTATGTTATCAGTTAAGTGAGACATCGTGGAGTCTAGCCATACCAATGAGCTGCAGCTCTCCAAAAATGTAGAAAAATACTCATTACTTTTTCATGCTGGTTTCAGTCTTCTAACATAATAGGTTTCTTAATTGTTTAGACTATACTTTTGCCAAGACAGGTTGGACCAGATGATCCTTGAGGTCTCTTACAGTCTGGTATTCTGTGATTCTGTGATTCTATGATAATGAGTTAACTAACTTAGCCGCAAAATAAACAGGCCCTACAGGCAGAACTAAGCCATGTGCAATGCCATGTAACTTTGAAAACCAATTGAGATGCTTTGTGATCTATATATCCCTCAACTTTCCACTGCTTAATACAGTGTTTCAACATTCATCACTTCACTATGAGCAGCGAAACCACAAATACAATTTATATCTTTTCCAGACAAGCACCTTACTTTAGCTACCACTTTAGTCACAAAAAAATCTCAACAGAGCTATTCAGGCTTCTTGTTTTCCAAATATGAACATGTAGTGTGCCATTTCAAGTCCAAGTCTTCATAACACCACTTGGCCTCATCCTATACAGCATTGTTTTTCTCTGTCGTTCATGAAAATTCTGGGCATTCAGCCTCATAATGAACCCAGCTGGCCACTATTCGGTAGCAGTTACACAACTAAGAAAATGATGCCACTATCTTGAGTGAAGCCTTTTGTTTGGCCAATTATTAACTGAACAGCCTGGTACAATTTTAATAAATATTTAAGTGATTAAAGTGTAAGAAAATTGATGTTTGTAATGATGAGATCAAATCGCTTAGTATGGGCTGCAATAATAAATTAACAAAATCAGCAACTAACCTTATCAAAGAGCAGTTTCTCAAATAACTAAAAAAAATTGGCCTTTTTCCAGAGTGACCTCAAAATTAATGTTTAAAGGAGTGCATTTACATAACACATTACACAGCACATACACAGAGTTAAGAACAGCTTGTTGACATCATCCTGTTTTCTCTCTTAGGCAGAAGCAGAACAGCATCTACTTGCACACCAAGCTCCCTGCTTGAAACTCCTTTACAGCAGTTGGGTGCATATATGCAATTGATCTGGCAGAGGTAGGGGTGACCGGTTGATTAATTCAGTTAATTTCTATGTATATTTGTTTTATTAAATGTTTATAAGCAATGACATTTGTGAACTTGATCAATTAAGTGATAAGGCTAATGTAACATGCATCTCATTTTATTCTGATTATTACTGTGATGCAACATACTGTATTCTGCCACTTGAAGTACAGTAATGTTTTTCATTGGTAAAAATGTGTAACTTACTGGTTTTATGCCTCTCTGTTTTACCACCACACTTTCTGCATTTTCCTCAAATACACTCAAAGACAATTCCCAATTTGCTCTTGAAAATTTGTCTTTCATATATGCATTTGACATGCTGATCACTATTGCAGAGGAGGGCTGGGCCCATTACCTCAGGCAGGGCCATACTGGAGCCAGGCAGTGGCTGTAAAGGCAGCATCCACAGCTCCTCAGGTGTCCATCACCTAGAGACCCACCACTTCAGAGCTATGCTAAGAACTAAAGAAACACAAGAGGCAAGCTCAGTGGAAACATTTTCCTTCCCAAAAAAGCATCAGCAAACTCGATGCCTGTGGTATGAGTGAATCAGGGGCACACATTTGCGTGGAGAAAGAAATACACACACAGCTCTCCTCCCTGTGGGTTTTGTGGATGGCAAGCTGCCTTCCTGGGCTGTCCTCCAAAGCCCATATATCTGTGAAGTGAGGATTTCACCTCACTCCACAGAGAGAGGAACATCTCAAAATCCCAGAGTTTATTGAAGCTCCAGAAAAGTATGGTGTGTCCCAGTGCGAGATGTTCACAGTTAGATGAGCCAAGAGATGTTGAAACTATGCTACAACATTGTAGCAGTTCCTTCTTCTATCAGCTGAAGAGAGGAGGGAAATTACTAAAGGCAAATGTGTGTGTGCAAACAGGCAATCATAATTTACACAGAAATTTCTATTAAGTCACACAACCAAGTACACAAAGCATGTTAAGTTCCAAGAGAAGGTTCTGCACAGAGCTAATGCAATGCTACAACGAATATAAAGTAAGACAGTTTAAACATATGATCACATATCATTTTTTTCCCAGGGATCTCTCATTTAATCACTGCACAGGATGAATACCACTTACTTCAAAACCAGCTGTTCAATATTTTATTTTTCTCCTCATTGTTCTCATGTAGTTATAATATTATTCAAGCCCTGCTCTGAAGACAGAATTTCTAATTTCCCTTTGGGCTCCTTTAGCATTGAAATCAGCACTAAATATCTAAATTTCTGAGTGAGTACATTTATTTCATAACCTGATACTTTTGTACAGTGAGAACATGTTTAACTCTGTTTAGCAGACAAACCAATACCTTAACTCCACAGATATTTAACTAGCCCAGCCTAATGCTATTATCCCTCACTCCTCCCAGCTGCATCCCACGGTGACTCATTTTTGCCAATGGCTACCTTGTACTTCTGCTCCAAGCCTCCATAGAAGGCTCCTTCTTTATGACACACAGCTGGCTGTGAGGAATTTGTGTGTAGCAGATCTACAGAAGCAGAGAAGCAGAAAATAAACTACCTTAACCTATTGAAAATCTCCTCTCTTCCAGCAGAAGACCTACACATCTAGGGTGTAATACCAGAACCATTGCTCTCAACCAGGCTTCTCGTGGGTATGACAAAGCAGCTTCCTCAGACATGGAACATTAAGTACTTTGTGGCTAAAAGCACTTAAATGTTCCTCCTTAGAACCTTGAAAGGTATAAATTAATGTATGAAGCAGTTTTTAAAGTATAGCAAAATGGCCAATGGAATGGCTGTTTCCAGGCAGGCCTGACAGATCCTGGCACTCCTCTGGCATACCGCAGAAGATTCAGAATCCCTGTAATGATTTTGAGGGTTTTCCTATTCAAGACAGGAAAAGATCAAAATAGGAAATCTGAGAATGTGGTAAGAGTTCATTTCTCATTTGTGAAAAAGTGATAGTCCTTTCCTTCTTACTGTTAAGCCATATCTAGATCCTCTTTAGGTAAATGAGAAGAGGTCAAGTTTCAGTGGTCTTTAGGGCATTAAAGATGTCTTATCCTAGTACTGCTTCAATGTCTAGGGAGTGCAAAGAGCTGGAATAGTCTTAAAGGTATAATCCAGTCAATATTTCTCTTTGGCTCTTTCTGCAAATGTCTCTCAGGGCCACAGCGTAGTTCCAGTTTAAACCATGCTCCAGGTACAATTAGCACACCTCTAAGAAACTAAAGGCTCCATTTGGTGAATTTGTAAATGACTGCTTATTTTCCTAAAAGGAAAAATTTGTTAAACCCTTGTTACCATACCAGCTGAATTCCCCTGTAAATACTTAAACACAGTTCCTTTAAAGCCTCCATGACTTAAACTTTGTACACGGGAAGATCTCGTTAAATAACTAAGGCCAAGATAGTCATTGTAACTTAAAACTGTACTGGGCAGTTAAGGGGTGATCATATATTCTGTGGTTTTTGAAGGTGATGGGGACTATGACTCTATCTGGATGAGATTATTTTGAATTCTTCAGTGTCCTTGCTGTCCATCCTGTGTTGGTGCTGCTCACAAATGTAGATATTTATGCCTTTGCTTCCATCATTTAGATCATAATGAAAATATTGACTAGTATATCCCTCAGGACAGTCCCCAGCAGAATCCTAGTCAATACACCCTTTCATTTAGGCAGTGAAACATTGATAATTCTAGTGAGCTTCTGATCAGTCGGGAAATTCCATCTTTCAAACAAATTGTAAACCATTTGGCTATATGATTATTATAGTAATTATAGCATTCTCTTTCATACAACAAAGAGTACAAAATAATTTCCACCATTCTAGCAGCTGAAAGGAAGTTGCAGGTGTTAGGTACAGATCAAAGAAGTAACTCTTGAATGGTGCAGATAGAAAACACTAGCCAGAAGTGGACATAGTGTGCTATCTTGAGCTAGGCTGCTTCCCAGAATGGAATTCAATACTGCAGACTAGGATTCCTCTGTGGAGAACAGGTGACTAATCTGCCAGTCTGTCTGGAAAAGAGGGCAGCATTGATCGGCAGCAAAAGTGCTGAACAGCATGAGGCTTTTCCTGTGGTGCTGCTCAGAGCCTGGTGCATAGTGATTTCATCTACCTTAATTCATACTTTCCCAAAAGACACAGCTGCCAAATACTTTGAGTAGCTTATACGAATAATTATTTTAACACCTAATTTTCAAGATAGCAGCACCAGTCCTGATGAGCTAGAACTGCAGCACCTGAGTGTGCTCAGGTCCAGCCAGAAAGAAGGAATGCATGTCCATCCGCTCCCCTGTGCTACTTGTCCTCTTTCTTCCCCAAATTCACACCACCAGCTTTTCCCTAACCATCTCCTACCCTCACCACGAACAGGTAGTAGTCCTACCTCCTTGCTTTCCTACCCTGGCATAAGTCATTCTGAGCAATTTGTCTAATTCTGCCTTGCCAGCCCACCTCTGATGCAAGTCCTGGAGACCTGTGGGCAGGAGAGCTGGCTGGTCCAGGGCTCAGGTAAACACCTGCGCTCAGGGAAGCAGGCAGGAGCTAGTACAAGGAGCTCCTCAAGGCCTGTCTTCTCTCAGTCCTTATACTGACCCTGTGGCCTGATTTCTCTTGTTTATTTTTTCTGAAATATCTTTGTGATACAGACGGGTCCTTCAGTGAGCTTGGCAAAACAGAACTCACGTTGTCAGAAGCTAAATGCAGTGTCGACAACTCTTGTTCCTGTGGGTTTAATTCAAACTGAGATTTTGATCAAGAAAAACAAACAAAAACTGACTTCAGTAGAACTCTAGACAATCTGTCAAAACAACAGAGATTAGAATGTATTTACTTTATTTTAGTTTTTCACCCCTTCCTACAGATCCCAGGTTTAAGTCAACTAATACATTAAAACAGGTACATGAAAAACTATATTCAAAGGTAGTTGTCATTTTTTCTTTTTTCAAAACAAAGATGAAAGATACGATCTAGTTTTCTTGCTGAAAAACAATGTTATATTAAACATTAGCTATACTTCTTTGATATAAGACCTTTAATGAAAATTGCTCAAATGAAAAGTGTGGGGGGTTTTTATCTGAGAAACCACCACTGAAATAGGTTATGTGTAATATTTTTTATGACAATTTTTCCATTCATTTTTTACAGAAGAAAATCAAGTTTTCTGGAAAAAGCTAAATTCAAATATCTTAACCTGCACTGGCTATTCAATTACTTTTCCATACTTTTTTATGTTGGTGTGTGATTAATCTCTATGACCCAACGTTCTGTCTTCTTAGTAGTAATAATGATAATGACTCTGTATCAATAAGAATATTTCCATAGAGATTTACTGCCACAGTAGGACAATGGCACTTAGGTCCTTCTTAGGTTTTGGAGGTTTCTTTGATTTGGTTTGGTTTTCTTTTTTAATATCACAATATATTAAACAGTTGTTCAGCTAAAGAGAAGAGACTACTTGTATAGTCAAGTTCAGTTGAACGTATGAGAGGAAATTAAAATAGACATTATTCTTTTTACTGCCATTCTTACAATTAAAAAGAGTAAAGACAAAAGAAGGGGAGAAAAAAGAATGCACAGACAGGTACAAAGATTATATGGTTTGAGGGTTTGAAGGGCAAGTGGCTTCAGAGCAGCCTGTATAGTGTGGCTTGATGAAACTGACGCTGGAAACCTCATAAGTCAGCCATTAAAGTTGGTATTCTTACTGGTTTTGTTACCATTAGTAAAAAGACTGAAGTCCAGGGTGCTTCTCATTCATAGCAAATCACAAGAAAAATGTAAGGGTATGAAGTAGGTATGGCTCCAAAAATCATTGTTTTACTTGAATTTTTAAGATATTGTTTTAATGCATAAAAAAAAAAAAATAAAAAATAAATTCTTTGTTCTTCCACTAGGGGACAAGATAGTTTTTATTCCAGAATTCTGAAAGACTTGGCAAATGAAATCACATATCCAGCAGCCAGAATTTACAATGAACTTCACATTCCAGAGAAAAGTACCATAAACCTAGAAAACAAAATATGGTTCAATAAGGATGTGTTAAAAAGGGAAGTGAGTTGGGAAATCACATGGGTGAGTTGGGCCTCTGCAATAGTTAGGGCTCAAATTACTCTTTACTTGAAAAACTGTGCATAAGTTTAGAAAGGACTAAACATGCAATAGAATTAAAATGGCAGATTGTGTCACCAAGCATCTTTCACAGACAATAACAATTAGTGTTCTGAACAAGGAAAATGGTCCAGGTCTCTTCACTTTGGAATTTGGTGGAGGACTTTGCCTCAATGTCAAATAGGAAGTTATCAGTTCAAGTGGAAAAGGTGGGAATTACTACAAGAATAACAAAATGATGAAGGATTACCTATTAGAAAGGTAACAAAACAAAAAAGCATCCTGTAGGGATGTGATTAGTGGACTCCCCAGAAGTTCTAGAACAACACTTACTCACTGGAATGATAATCTTTGGTGATGATTTTAGTATAATATGCTATTGTGCACTTCTGAAAAAAAGTTCAGAGACATTGTCACTGCACAGGAGGGATTGAGCATGGCTCAAAAACCAAGGCAAAGTCCAAATGTCTTTTGTTGTTATACAGCTGCCCACAAAATTCCAAACACTCTTAAGGCTATTGCTGAGTCTGCTAAGAACTTGCATAAATCGATCACTAGGGAGGGCAGAGGAGGAGGGATTGGATTGTCAGAAACACCTAGAAAGGTATTTTGAATCATGTGAAATTAGGAGTATTACTGTTTCCTTCCCTCACTGTCACTGCAAATGTACTAGTTTAGGTTTTAAACACATCCCTATTTACTTCCATACATGAAAAATCCGAGCAGGGAGACATTTTCTGGTTCTAAACAAAGTATAAAGAAAGTAAGTTATGATTAGACATTCTTGCCGTATATGATTTCCTTTTTGAATGTTGTCTTGTGTGATTCAGCTAGAAATAATTACATACATACACAAGGTGAAAAGGTTCAGAAGAGACCTGAACCTCCTGATGTGGTCATGTCTGAAAATACCAGGTGTCACACAGGAGTCATTTGGCACTCCATGGCAGAGGTATGATGTATTTCAGAATATTTATATATTTGTGACAGTATTTTCTATATGTGAAGCAGGATCAGAGAAGCAGCTGTGAAATAAGCAACTGATAGCTTTGAGATATGAATTTGGCCATATTATAGCTTAGACTACTATTAGGGAATATTTTAGTGAAGATGAAAACAAATTGAGAAAAAAAAAATAATGACTCACTATCCTTGGCCCAGTATGCAATGTTACATGGAATTAATTAATATAGGTGTTCATAATTCTGCTGCTTTTTCTCTCACATTGAAGATTTATTGGGAAATATTTTGGTTTAAAAATAAAATTATTCAAGTTACTTAAGAACAAAGATAAAAGGGAATACACGTTAGTTACTACAGAAATTGAAATGTTCCAGTAAAATAATTTAAAAAATGCTTGTTGGGCCTTAATTGTTTCACATGAAGCATCACAATTTCCATTGCCTTTTAGTATGTCCACAGATTTTTCTAAGGGAGTCTACAGGAACCCTTTTCAGACTCCTTGAAACAGAAGATGCCAGGCTCTTAGCTTTTGCTTGCAGGTGGCTACAGAGTGCATCCATTCTGAAGCTGGGTATCTGGTAAGCTCTGATACCCAGGTGGTGAAAAAAACTCTGCCCCATGGGACTCCAACCATGCCTACTAAGTAGACTCCAGCAGCTTAGCAGGTAGGTTTGTCTGGTAAGTGGCTCTACAAAGACTACTAATGCAGGAGGGTAACCAAACGGTAAAAGCAGCAGGAAGTTATTAAGAGCCCGAAACAGGCACTCAAGCTCCTATCTGCAAGGTTTAAACTCTAAAGATAGAAATCCTAGAGGAGTGTGTAGGGTCCCTGGCAGCAGAGCAGTCCGTACAGAGTGTAGATGTCTGCAAGCAATGCTGAGAATCCTGAAAGGCAGCCAGTGAAGTCAATACACCTGGGTTTTTTTGCTGCTAGTAAGTAGAACAAAGTCCAGGGTGGTTTTAGTTCACTATAAATTAAAGGGAAATACTTTATGTTAATTTTGTATGAAAATATATAAGCAGTTACCACCACATAACCTGGAAATCCTCCTGCTGTACTTCCTAGCCTTGGTTCACTGTGACTGCTGCTGTTATAGGTTCAAAAAATTAGATCTGAATGTTAAAAGGTGCTCTAAAAAGTACTCTGCCACATTGTGTGCATCTAGACAAATACTCTCAGGAGCATTATATTAAAAAAGATCTAGAGAAATTATAGATGTCCCACATGACTATATTCAGTTATCTAACATAAAAATGCAGAACCGTACATGAAACAGAGCTTCAGGAATAATTACATACTTAATACCTTAGATGAAGTTTTATAAGTATTTTACAGTTGCAAGTAGGCTATGCTACCAGAATACATTCTGCCAGACAGCTGAGAAACACCTCTGAGCAAAAAGACAAGGATATCAAAGACAGTAAGAAAAACTGCTATAGATATGTCAGGGAAAAAGGTAAGACTAGGGAGGCTGTGGGCCCTCTCCAGAAGTAAATGGGAGACCTGGCCACCCAGGATATGGACAAGGCTGAGGTACTGAATGACTTCTTTGCCTCAGTCTTCACTGGCAAGGGCTCTGATCACACTGCCCAAGTCATAGAAGGCAAAACCAGGGGCTCTGAGAATGAAGAGCTGCCCACAGTAGGAGAAGATTAGGTTCAAGACCACCTGAGAAACCTGAAGGTGCATAAGTCCATGGGACCTGATGAAATCCATCCATGGGTCCTGAGAGAGATGGCAGACCAAGTTGCCAAGCTGCTTTCCATCCTATTTGAGAAATCATGGCAATCTGGTGAAATTCCTGCTGATTGGGAAAAGGGGAACATAATCCCAACATTCAAAAAAGGGAAAAAAGAGGATCCAGGAAACTATAGGACAGTGAGTCTCACCTCTGTGCCTGACAAGATGATTGTCGTGGAATCTCTGCTAAGGCACATGGAAAATAAGGAGGTGATTGGAGACAGCCAACATGGCTTCACCAAAGGCA
>VZRU01012607.1:50833-63600 GCA_013398155.1 Pedionomus torquatus | reverse complement strand
CCATACTGTGGATCCTCTTCCATTTTCTCTTTACTCATTTCCCCTGTGCTGCTAAACCTCTGTGTCTCCAAATGCTGTTTCCTCCCATGGTGACATAAACACCCCCTTTGCAAGCCACACGACAGACCTTCCCCTGCCTAGGTCCTCACTGGAGACCTCATATCAATACCTGCCCC
Source organism: Pedionomus torquatus (assembly GCA_013398155.1). Classification (NCBI taxonomy): domain Eukaryota; kingdom Metazoa; phylum Chordata; class Aves; order Charadriiformes; family Pedionomidae; genus Pedionomus; species Pedionomus torquatus. The sequence continues at coordinate 63,424 of VZRU01012607.1, read as the reverse complement.
AGCTCCATCCGCAGACCCCCAGCCTGATCCTCCCAGTCTGCAGCCACTACCCTTCTCTCTGCTGGCAGTCACATATTGTACTTGCTAAATAAGAAATGTTGGTAGTGCTGCTTCCCCTCCCCAGCAAAGGAGCCCCTAATTGCATGCACCGCTGCGTGCACTCTCCCTGCTCTCTGATGAAGGCAACTGTTAGCAAAGGCAATAAAGAGCTATGTGTGCAGCAGGCCGTTTCTTGACAGGTTGGCTGCCCCTGCGGTCACCAGTGGCTATGGAACTGATTCACCACATCACTCCTGTGCCTGCATTATAAGGCAGTCAGCAGAATAACCTTGACATTTGTGCACCTCTGAAACAGACTGCAGTCAGAGAGGGTGCACGGTGAACACACCGTGTCAACCCCAGGCTTCCCAGGCACTCGAGTGTTCTTCTTTTGCAGCTTATTTATGAGTAGTGAGGGGTGGACACCATGTGGTGTTGTCAGTGTCATCAAAACAGATTTCAGAAACAGAATACAGACGTTACTAGATGATGCCCTTGAGACTGCACTGTGTGCTTGGTGGGAAGGCACCTTTCCTTGTTTTGATCATAAGGAAGCGTTTTTGTTTCAGACAGAATCCGCACGTTTCTTCATCTTCTGTGGAGAAAATATAGCCTGAGGTACAAGAGCTTATCCCAAGCTGAGTAAAAATGTTTAAAGGCACATGAAGTAAGTTGAAACCAGAACAATACCAGGACTAACATGTTTTTATTCCTTATTTCGCATGGCTGGTATAATAAAGGAAGCTTACTTATTTGAATTCTGTTAAGACAGACAGATCCAGTTATTAAAGGTGGAAATAATTACCCTCTATTTAAATATATCACTAGCATTTAAGATGGTGATTTGTTAGTACATTAGTACGTATCTCTGATTCATCATAATGCATAAGCAATCATGCCACCAAAACATAATGTTATCGTAAAGCATTGTCTAAAACACATTGAAAGTAACAGACAAATTAATTCTGGCTTGTAAACTTTGTGTCAGACTCTTTGTATTATAAAAAATAGGGGGGTTTAGAATTCCTCCTATGTGTTATTCAAGTCTTTTTTTACAGTTTATTTAACATCGTATTCAGAATGTGAGAAAATAATGCAATGTTCAGCTGGGGCCATTCATTAACATTTTTAATAGCTTGTTTTCTGTATGAACTGTTAAAGATTTTGTGTTGTTCAATATATGGTTTTGAGGCATTCAGAATAGGTATGACAGCTTGTGAAGTAAATTTAAAAGGTGGGCTTTTTCTTAGTCTTCAATAAAAATACAGCCCAGAGAAATGCAGAAGTGTGTGTGTGCACATCACAGACTGGAAGCTGTGTAGTGATGCATTTACAACTGAAATAGGAACATCCCTTTTATAAAGATTACTGGGCTACCATGGAATTAAACAACCATACTACCCAGAGTTTTAAGTCAGTATTTGAAATGAACGCTCTGCAAATTCTTGTTGTTTCTGTGTAATGTAATGACCGTACAAAACATGGGACTTTTACTGCTGTGTCAGTTAATTCAGTTTCTTCATACAAAAATCCAAGGCACCAGGATGCTTATGAGTTTTTTGGTAAATATTAGTGTATGACTAAAATATTAGTGTATGACATAACCAAAATTACATAAGATACTTTGGAGAGCTGCTGCATTGACTGAAAACTATCTGAAGCCAAAATGCATGTGAAGATTTAACCTAAAAAATATCAGTGAAACTTCCTATAAAAGATGGAGAATAGCTACACTTTGAGCATCTGGAGTCTAGGATCCTGTCTGTTACAGGCTCAGCCATTGTAATTCCTAGATGGTTACCTATCCCTTTTTAAATGTGAACATTTTCAGAAACTATGATTGCATATGGCAAGATTTATTATTATCAGAGGCCAAATTACAAAGATAACTGGGGAAAGGAGAGGTTTGAAATTAAGAATCTCAGATTGCTCCAAAGTTGCAAAAATAAATAAATCATAGTCCAGCTGCCACCCTGAAGGAGTTTTTTCTGCCTCATTTCTTGCAGCCCCAGCTATATTTAGAAATGAAAAATGGAAAGAAAACATTTTGTCTCTGTAGAACCTAAGGATATGTCTGTATCATGGAAAGCAGCATGTCACAGAAACTCATGGGCAAATGTGGCATAAACTAGCTTCAGAAACAACTTGTGTAGTCCCTTCAGATCAAGAATGTGACAAAGCTCACGAGCTCTGTTCTGTGCTATATCAGCGGTACATCATGCACTGAGCTGGCAGCTGGAGCCCTGTGCTCTGTACTGATGTCCTTCATAGACACACCCAAAAGGCATCCACTGCCTTAAAGCATCTACAGTTGAAGATATAAAACCTGACTTTATGCAAACGTCATTCTGACATTGCTTTCAAAGGCAAACAGCTCAACTTAGAGTACATTTATCCTACAATCAATTAATTACAATGACTCATGGCAAATAGTAAACACAGTATGATCACAAAACTGGAGTTCAAGGGAAAATGAGCACAATTTACATAAAATGTGTTTTATGCAGCTTCATATCTTGATTATTTTATTTTAGCTTAGCAACTTACCATGTGATGTCAGTATGTCAATTTAAATATGAGAAAGGGGGAAAAAAGAAAAAAAAAAGGCAAAGCAACTTAGAAGAAAGGAAAACAAACCTCCTTCATTTAAACCTGTATCTTGAAAGTAAAACTTGGTATTTTATGGTTATATTAGATTCTTGAAATGTGTATTGTACAAAAAAAATTAATGGAATTTGCTAGCTAAATGTGTCAGATACCATGCTAGAATTATTACCTTTTCTTAAATCCCCAAGGATACATATTAGTCTTCTAAATTCTTTATTAAAAATACTCCACAAAACCTTAAGTGACAGATTTCTGGAAACAAGAATTAAGCAGAAAATGAGAGACTTAAGTTTTTGTTTTGTTCCTAGAATGTTATGGACTTTTGCATGCTTAAAATCCAGAGCAAGAAGAAAATTTTACATTGCATAAATGAATGCCATTAAGCGTCATGCTGCAAGCTAAACCTGAAAAAAAGATCAAAAAGCAGTTGCAGAATACATGCTGTCACACTGGAAGAAGTTAGGTGACTTCAGCAGCATCGAACTAGGCATAAGCTGCCTGGATGAGGATCAGGGAAGGGTATTAAGGATGCTGATTTTATAATATTTTTTAAATACTACTCAGAGAGTTATTTAAATACTCTCTGCAGTTGAACCATGTTTCACACCAGTCTCTCACCATTTGCTCTATTTTTTTCTTTCATTTTTGATCCTTGCTGCTCTCAAATCTCACAGTTCCTTTTCTCCCCTGCATTCCAGTTTCCCTTTTCAAACATCAACAGGCCACAGACCCCACCTATACACCTTTCTTTGCACCTTCCTCATCACCTGGGGTGGCACTGACTCAAAACTGCATTGATGCCAGCTGTACTTGCTCCCACCATATCCCTGCTCCATGAGATCCCCTTCTTTATTTCCTTCTTCCCTTTTACATTCTGTCCTGTATCCTTTTCTGAGTTTCTGGAGCACGTACTCCATCTTTATCATGATTCATTATGTCTGTTTCTGGAGAACTGAGACATTCATGACTTTTCAGCTCACTTCTCTCCAATACTACCATACCTGGATCTCTGTATCATATGCACTGACATGACAATGACCTTAATTTTCCTTATACAGAGAACAATTTAGGCATGGAGCTTCTTCATGTCTTTCCACATACTGTCACCTCTGGGTCCTCAGATTTTTTTTGAGCAGTAGCCTCAAAGCATCTTTTCTTCATTTGTTCTCATATCAAATATACGTAGCCATCAGCCTGTTTTCTGGAAATAAGATCTTCAGTTTCATGGATTTTTGTTTTTTTCAGATGGTTAGAGTCTTAAATTCGCCTATGAAGGTGTCTGCCTTAATGTCAATGATCAGCCCAAGCCTGTCTCTGCCCATTTCCTCACCCTTATATTTTAATATAATCAGGAGTCTTAGTTCCATATCCACCCAAGAAAGCTATTATTTGATTGCAGTCCTCACTAGGTGCTACTTAGCTGTCCTTTGGTGCAGTTCTCCTTTCTAACCCTCCTTCAGCCTTTTTCTACAGTACCTACCAGTGTCAATTTTGTGCCCTGGCCTTTAGCATTTTTATGACTGTGATTCACCATCCATGGCTTTTCTGTTTTCAACCCCTTCTTCCTTTTTTTTTTCTTCACTGTGATGACTGAGTCTTTCAGTGCTTCGCATTTCTTCATCCACAACTCCTATTTATCTCTTGCCTGTTGGAAGATCCATGGTGCTACTCACTACCTAACAGGCCCTTCTCATGCTTTGCTATTGCCCTTGCTGGGGAAATCCTTTAAACAACATAGCTTCCTCTGCATCAGCTTAATTCTTTCCTTAGTCTCTCCTTAGAGTTTCTCTTTCTGGTTGATGGACAAGCTTCCTGAGAAAGACAGTAGATGCATATAGTGAATTTAAAATAATATTCCTGAAAATTATATTAAATAGTGGAAATAAGTCAATATAACAAACATTCTTACAAATAATATCTGTTGGTAATATCTGCTCTTCAACATGCATCCAATATTTTTTTTTTATATTTTTCCAAGAAACTGCTTTTGTTTTCATGTGCAGGATACAGAAACAAAGGTTACAGGCAGTTAATAAGCTTGTTGGATATGGATGAAGGCTCACTAATAGTTGTTGAGTGATGTGTTATTATTTCCGATAACACCTAAATATATCTGAATAATAAATATATATATATAATAAATGTAAATAAACTAAATTATTGTGAGACTTAGTTATCCCTAGAGAGACTATGGATAATTTCTTTCATTACCAATGGAGCTGGAATAGCACTGGTTTTGTTTATAGACACATTTCCAGGTGTCTCTTTAAAATTGGCAGTATAAAATTCTGATTGGCTCTTGATGAAGAAAGAATTATGGGTCAACAGCAACCCTCTTGAGATCTATGCTTAATACATGTTAAAAAGAAACCTAAAAGTCCAAGAAGGTTTTGCAAAGTTTATCATACCTTGCAAAAAACCCCTCTGAAACTAAGATGGCATTAATTATACAGTTCTAAGTCAATAAAGTGGTAGGTTGGATCACGCTTTGCAATATTGTAGTCCTCATATGTATTGTAATGTGCAGTTGACCTCCCTAGAACACTGAATGATTTCTTTTGCAACACACTACATGATACACCAGTATCATGGACCTGGGTTTTGAGTCCTTCCACATACCTACTTTAATGTTTAATGCACAGTGCTTGACCAAGCATTTTTCACACAGTTAGTATTGTCTAAACCTCAAAAGCTGAGACTCTAAAGCACTGCAGTAACAGGTGGTGTTCACTAGATACAGCTCCACAATTTGGTGAGATCACAGCTCTTTGGGGAATTTTCCTAATTATAGGAATTTATCTTAGAATTATAACCATATTATTGTTATATTGTTGACTAGGTCCAGTGCAAAATAAAGCAGAACACAAAACAAGGGTGTTATGAAATGTTTTCAAAACCCTTGACCAGTTCTGTATTTTACCACCAGCAAATTGTCAGTATTTTTACTGGAGACATCTGAAAGCAAATTAGCTACAGGAAGATCTTTGCCCTCTCAATTACACATTATCACTGGCTGCTGAATCTTTCAAAAAGTTTTGTCCAAGTGAACAATGGGTCACTTATTGGAAGGCAAATGGTTGCAATCCTCTATGAAAGAACAAAGCAAATCAAAACACTGCATTTTTCTTGCTTCTGTTTCTCAATTACTGGTATAATAAAAACAGTGGTTGAAACTACACTCCAGTCTCCCTACCTGAGAAGGCAAATATGTCTGTGATTTATGAAGGAGAATTCTTGCAATCACTATATGTGAACAGGAGCAAACTAAGTAATTCAGATGGAAAACGGAAATGCTGAATGATCTGGCAAGTCTGCAGAATGTCTATGACCAGGTAGAAGAACCAAGTTCAACATGATAAATAGATTCTGTTCTTCTGAAGTATAAAGATGTAAGTATACAGGTAAGTATGCCCTTTTCATAACTACCATTTTGTGAATCAGCACAATTTTTTGTAGGAGATGGAGGTCCCTACACACCTAAAATGGTTTGTCTTTTCTAGAGGTAAGGATTCAATTGATTTTTATGACTGTCTAGGTTTGAGTAATTGCTCACAAGAACAGACGCTTCAAACACCAGTCAGGTGATTATTTTCAAGCATCTTATTATGACATCATTAGCAGAGGCGTACAGATTCTTCATGTGTAACTTGTGATTTTTACCCTTGTAACTTTAAATACGTTCTAATATTTTGTATTTCTAAGATCTAATCAAGGATTAGTTTTGCTGATGAACTTTGGATTCCTTCTCAAGATGTACACTAGGCATGTAGCCCCGTATCTACTTTAGGTCCTTAACAACAGGAACTAAAGTTCATCACTCTTTGCTGAACTTTTTTAAGATGTATGTTAGGACTGCATTGTAATGCTTGCCAAGGCAATTAGAGTTAAAACTCAGTTAAAAACTACAAATGCATTAAGGCTTTTGGCACGATATGATGACTTTTGACAGACAGAATCTTAGTCATTATTTTGAAAATAGGAATAATGCTGAACCTTACTGAGTGCCTTGTTTGAGAAAGATAATTATAACAATATCACCTGATGGGTAACTTGCAGCAGTCAAACTTATTAAGTTCTATTACTTCTCCTGGAAGCTGGATTTATTACAAACTTATATCCGTTTTGAAATATGTTGTGATAACCTTTTACAACATTATGCATTTTTTTGCTTACAGATTTTCAACTGGTGTGTTTCAAAACACTGATAAACTCTAATCAATTGAAACTCACAAACCTTGGTAAATATAAATCTTTTGTCTTCTGGTACAGAACAGTAATATGAAGACAAGTTTAGTGACTTTCCTAAGATTTCAGAAAAATCCCAAGCTTCAGTTCTCAGTCTCATTTTTGACTCTCAACCCATTTCCCCCCTGCATTGTGGTCACTGTGCCATTGCACATGCTATCATCCTCTTTGACAACATTTTCACAGAATCATAGCATCACAGAATGATATGAGGTTGGAAGGGACCTCTGGAGATCATCTAGTCCAACCTCCCTGCCAAAGTAGGTCCTACTAGAGCAAGTTGCACAGGAACGTGTCCAGAAACGTTTTGAAAGTGTTTTGAAAGTGTCCAGAGACAGAGACTCCACCACCTCTCTGGGCAGCCTATTCCAGTGCTCTGCCACATTCAAAGTGAAGAAGTTCCTCCTCATGTTTAGATGGAATGTCTTATGTCCAAGTTTGTGCCCATTTCCTCTTGTTCTGTCACGGAGCATCACTGAAAAAAGACTTGCCCCCTCCTCTTGACACCCATCCTTTCAGTATTTATAGGCGTTGGTCGGATCCCCTCTCAGTCTTCCCTTCTCCAGATTAAAAATACCCAAGTCCCTCAGCCATTTCTCATAAGAGAAATGCTCCAGAACCCTAACAATATTTTAATTTTCATCCTTCTGGAATATTGTGTTACAGCAGAAAACAAGATACACTTAGGTACATTGTTTATTATTGCTCAGTGCCTAGGAAGTCAATCCCTTAAAAACTGATATGCCAGAGAACAAAAGGAACATAGAAAAAGAACAAGATATTTGAAAGCCTCTTGAGGCGACTGAAAGGTCATCATCATCACCATTTTGGAGAGATAATTCACTCTCTTGGTTTCCTTATAGTCTTCTGCAAGAAGTAGCCTCTTTACAAAATGCACTGGTTCTCATAGTTCTTCATTCACTCTGAAAAGGTCTCTTCCCCAGTCAAAACACAATGCAACAGTTGTAAAAGTGCATAATTTTACAATGCAATGCTGTCAAGAGTACAATCATTCAGTCTTTTCTGCAGAAAAGTGTTGTCTCACATCGATAAAATCACTTCCCGTTCAGTACGGAAAACTGCTAATTTCCACATTCATAAGAGACTTAAAGTTCATAAGGCATCAATTAAATTGTGATAACAGGTTTGCACATTAGACTTATTCAGTTTATCAGCTTTCTTTCCTTCCCAATTTAGAATAAAAGATCCCAATTCTAAAAATGATGCTGCTGCTTAATTTACTCAGCAATAGAATAGATCATGCTCCCATGTAATTTACATGCAATAAAGCTTTTTCACATAGAAGTCAGTTTCTGGTCCGATTAGTGATTAATGCTACATCTGAAAAGAAGAGGCAGAGCCTTATATGGTCTTTCCAAATTTGCAGTGCCACCCATGAGATGCAGATGTCCCTTGTGGTAATTAGTTTACACCCTGAAGCAAGAAGCTTGATTACTCCTACATAATTAAATTAGCTGTGGCTACAAATGTAATTAATGGCCTCAATGTTTTCCATGCCTTTTTTTTTTTTTTTTTTTTTTTTTTTTTAAAAAAAAAAAAAAAAAAAGGCAACATTCTAAGCCAGTCATCTCCCAATCTCCCCAGGCTGATTATGCTGTATGTAGCCTAGAATCATAGAGTCATTTAGGTTGGAAAAGACCCTTAAGATTATCTAGTCCAAAAGTTAATTGCGCACTGACAAATCCACCTCTAAACCATGTCCCTAAGTGCCAGGTCTGCATGTCCTTTAAATACCTCCAAGGATGATGATGCTGTCACTTCCCTGGGCAGCCTGTTCCAATGCTTTACAGCCCCTTTGGTGAAGACATTTTTCCTAATATCCAATCTAAACCTCCTCTGGCACACTTGGGATCATTTCCCCTTGTTACTTGGAAGAAGAGACTAAGCCTGACCTACTACAACCTCTTTTCAGGTAGTTGTGGAGAGTGATAAGGTTTCTCCTCAGTCTCCTTTTCTCCAGACTAAACAACCCCAGCTCCCTCAGATGCTCCTCGCAGGGCTTGTTTTCTAGACCATTCTCCAGGTCCATTGCCCTTCTTTGGACACATAAAGCATTTCTTTTTTTCGAAATCTACTGTCTTTTGACATCAGCAATTGCATCTTTCTTCTTAAATTAGAGAGCATAAACCACTTTTACCACAGTAGGTATGTCAATTCCTGACTTAGCAGTAAATGAAGAGAGTCTACACTCTGCTCATAACTGCACTCACTCATGTTAATGCCTCAGAAACAGACAGGATTCCTCTGAGTTGGGTTGTTTTTTTTTAAAAAAATCCTGCTTCAGACAAAGTCTGCAAGTGGTCCATAGAAAAATCTGGATATGTGACAATAGCTAGATAATGGGAATACTTAGACTACACCTAGGCAGACCTGAAGGTCTGTCACATAGTATGCTTAAGTCCAACATGTAAGCACCTTCATTAGATCCAGACTCTACACATGTAGCAACTATGAAAACTTGTAGATACCTGAATTTCTCAGAAGGCGTTTATACCAGTGTGCATCATCTAAATTCTTGTACCAGTAGCACAACCAAAACCAAACCTTATCAAACTTCTCAAACAAGACAGAGGCTGTTCATATATTAGGAACCAACAGGAAGAAACACCTGTGAGATACTTCAGGTGAATTAGGTGTGTTCCTCTAGAAAGGTGTCATGATCTATAGTCCATCTGAGGTACCTCTATACCAATGCACACAACATAGGTAATAAGCAAGATGATCTGGAAGCCACTGTGCAGCAAGAAAGCTGTGATCTAATTGCTTTTGCTGGAACACAGCAGGATGAATCACACAACAGGAATGCTGCAATTGATTGTTATAAATTGTTCAGAAGGGACAGTTAAGAAAGAGGGACAGGAGAGTTACCCTCTATGTAGAAACATGGATTGACTGCACAGATATATGTTTGAAAAACAACAATGAACAGATTGAAATCCCTGGTGGAATTTACAGTCTTGAGGGCTACAGGCCAAGAGTAGTATCAGGACCTTGGAAATTTATGGTAATCTAAGAAATTAGTGGATGGGACCCTCTGGTAAGGACCTCCAAGTGAAACTAAAGTGTAAGTAGGAGATGCACAGGCAGTGGAACCAGGGATGTGTACCCTGGGAAGAATACGAAGATACTGTCCAGATGTGTACAGGTGCGATCAGGAAAGCTAAGGCATGATTGGACCTGAATTGGGCAAGGGATATAAAGATTCATTATGAGATCTTCTATGAATATGTGGGTCAGAAAATGAACATTAAAGAAGATGTTCATCCCCCACCTCCCCTCTATAGCAAGATGGGAGAACTAGTGGCAACTAGAAAGAGAAAGCTGAGGCATTGAACAAATCCAACATTTTTTTTTGCCTCAGTTTCCAAAGGTAATCTCTCTTCCCACATCTCTCAACCCTCTGAAATGCAATACAAGGACTGGAATGAAGTCTATCCCATCATACTAGAAGTGCAGGTCTGAAAGTTCTTGGTACCTGATGAGATGCATCCACAGGTCCTTACATAATTTGTTATGTAGTTGCCAAGCCACTCATCACCATATTTGAGAAGTCACAATACTCAGACAAAGTCTCCAGTGACTGGGAAAAGGGAAACATCACACCCATTTTCAAAAAGAGTGAAAAGGAGGACTCTGGGAACTGTTGACCATTTACTCCACTCTGTTGAGACCTCACCTGGAGTATTGCATCCAGCTCTGGAGTCTTCAGCACAGGAAGGACATGGACCTGTTGGAATGGGTCCAGAGGAGAACCACAAAGATGATCAGAGGGTTGGAGCACCTCTCCTATGAAGACAGGTTGAGAGAGTCAGAGTTGTTCAACTTGGAAAATAGAAGACTGCGGGGAGACTTTATAGCAGCTTTTCAGTACCTAAAGGGGGCTACAGGAGAGATAGGGAGGGACACTCTGTGTGGCAGTGTAGTGATAGAACAAGGGGTAATGGTTTTAAACTGAAAGAGGGGAGATTTAGATTAGACTTTAGGAAGAAAATCTAAACTGTGGGGGTGGTGAGACATTGGAACAGGTTGCCCAGGAAGTTGTGGATGTCCCTTCCATGGAATGCTGGATGGGGCTTTGAGCAACCTGGTCTAGTGGGAGGTGTCCCTGGCCATGGCAGCAGAGCTGGAACTCTTTAAGGTCCCTTCCAACCCAAACTATTCTATGATTCTATGACCATTCAGACCTACTCTGTGCCTGGTAAGAACGTGGAACAGAAACTTCCTGGAAAATATTTCTAACTGAAGACAACAAGGTGATTAGAGACAGCCAACATAACTGCACCAAGGATAAATTGTGCCTGACCACTTCAACACATTTCTGTGTTGGAGTGACAGTATCAGTGGACAAGGGAAGAGCTAGGGATGACACTTATCACCTACCTGGACTTCCATAAGGTCTTTGATACAGCCACACATAACATCCTTGCTGTTAAATTGGAGATATATGGGTTTGGTGGACAGATTGCTAGATGGATATGGCTGCATGGCCGTCTTCAAAAAGTTATAGTTAACGTCTCAATGTCCAAGTGCAAACCAGTAATGAGTGATAAACTAGTGTGCAACCATTTTAACCTGAAGGGAAATCTTGATTATTTGACATTAGAAAAGTAGTTATCCAATGATCAAGTGTTTGAAACGGATTTGTCCCTTCTGGTTTTAAATTTTACACTGATAAACATTCATCAGTGATAATTCAGTTTAACACAATGTTTTCATAGAAGAACATAAAGCAGACAAACTTTCCAAGTATTTACTAATATGGGATCCAATTAGGGTTGTTCTACAATCATATAAGAAGGGGTTGAAGCTCTCTTTTTTTTTAAGTGCTCTTTTAGATAGGAATATTACACTGACTGTAGATGAAACTACTTGGTTCACATTTTTTAACTTGATTTCAGTTCTCAAAGAAAGAAAAAAAAAACCAACCAACCAAACAAACAAAAAAAAACCCAAAACCAAACAAACATAGAGCAGGAAAGTTGCCTGGTTTAGTTGAGCAAGACTTCTTCATCAAAGTTCGGTTTAATTCATCGGTGGTGATACTGCATGCAAAGCTAATCAGTGCCATAAAAAACACTGCATACCTTTAAAAAAAATATCTCCCCTTTCCTCCAGGGAGGGGGATGGGGATTGACTACTTGCACCTTTGAAAATAAATTATTTTCTAATCTTTCATGGTAAATTACTGGGAAAAGTCATCTGACTCAGCACCTTTAAGACAACATTCTTCCTGAAATGTCATAAAACAACTACAGTACACTCCTGCAAGTCAAATGGAAGGTTATTTTACCTTGATATTGATGGCAGTTTACTTCATTGAGACACTGTGTAGCATGGAATTTAATGCTTTTTTTACACAAATACCTCAAGTAAATACCCATAGATCTAAGATAAATACTGTTGAATTTTAGTCTGCCTATAGCTTTCCAGCATTTAATAGTTTTTGCTTCACTAGTCTAAAGTAATTTCCCAAAAAATCAGACCTTTACAGATATGGTTAACTGCTTATCCTGAGCAAATTAAATTAAGCCTCTGGCATATGATGAAGTTTGTTTCACCTAATTGAGTATCTAATGAGTATGGATGAATTTAAGCTACTCACTGAAATTTTGTTTTTCAAAGCTTTTCTGATTAACATCCATTCAAATGGAGAAAGAAACACATTTTGTTTTATATATG